>AWWV01007841.1:0-42600 GCA_001974805.1 Corchorus capsularis
CCAAGTTCTTTATAGGTTCAATTAAGGGTCCATTAGCTTTTAATTTGTTTAATCTAAGCCTTGCATTTTGATGATTTGTTTAATTTAATACTTAATTTGTTTTAATTTGCTACAATTTAGTATTAATTAGCATTAAATAGTTTAAATTAGTGTTGAAGTATATGTATTTTATATTTAATTCAGTTAATTTAAATGGTGCACACAATACACAACTTAATAATTGTCGGTGGCGTTGTCTTTCCAAAGAAGAGTTTTCGCTTTTAGCAAGTAGGATCATTTTCTTCTTGAGACCTTTTACTTTTTTTCATCATGTGGGAGCCTCTGAATGTCTCTAACGATGAGATGGTTCTTTCGTTAGTATTTTTTAACAATTACTCAATCTTTATATATACTTCCTCCATTCCAAAATAACCGTCGTTTTTTGGATGAATGTGGTCCTAGGAATATATTGATTATCATGTTATATTATATACTCTATGTTATTATTATATTATAATTATCAATAAACTTATAGTAAAATAAAAAATAAACAATTATTTTTCTTTTAAAAAAAAGCTTGCACGTTGAATCAGGATGAGTAAGAAATTCAGATCGGACTGTGAATACCGTAAGTGAACCTGAACCCGACCCGGGCCTGAACCCGAACCCGAAAATATCCGAACCCGAAGTACCCGAACCCGAACCCGCCCAATTGCCAGTTCTAAAATAAATGTTGGGATTTTGCCTGAAGTATCAAATCCTAATTAGATTTGGATTGAAATTTTTTAAAGATTGTGATTGGTGGACAAGAATCCTAATAGAAAAAGGATTCTTGGAGTTTGTGTTAGTATAAATAAACAGTTTATGTTTTTTTTATTTAGAGATTGTGTGTGAGGGAGACAAATAGCTGAGATAGCTTTATATTGTTGTTAAATAATTACATATGTTGCGAGAGTTTGTTAGTAAAATTGATATGATTAGTGATTGTAATTGATTGATCTTGTAGGTCTCGACACTCTTCTTGGCTTTCTTCTCCTCGTCCCCGCTGTTGCACCGTGCTTGGGAAGTTACCTTTGTTTCTTTTCCTTTTCCATCGTCATCCCATCGGTAAAAAAGAAATTGGGGTGATTGACTTGATTTGGCACATGGCAATAGTGATTTCATGCATGAACCCTCGACTTAGCCTTGGGTTTTTTCAGTTTAGCTTTCTTTGTACTGTTATGCTTCTTGATTTTCAATGGAATCACAGTTTCGGAAAAAAAAAAAAAACCTTGGGTTTTTCAGCTTAGCAATTTAGAAGAGATAGTATGCCATTAATCGAAGAATTTGCGGAAAATATTTTTATGTGAAGTTGTGAACACTTTTTCAGATTCGGTGATTCCATTCTCTATCAATTTCTTTGAATAATGTTGTTTTTGTTGGGAATGGAATATTGGTCATTTTTAAAAAATAATTAAAAAAATGGCTAAATTAATAGTGCAGGTTATATATGTAATTGCAATTTCCTTTGCACAAATTTTGCAAAGTATAATTTACTTAATTATAATTATTTATTTTCATAGTATCAAGTAATAAAAATTCTTAGCAGACCACCTTTTTTGAGATTTTCCCTTTTTTTACGGGTAGGGCCCACTTTATACGTATGCCACGTTAGAACCGTTACGGCACGTGACTTACGGTCTATTCCTGAGAGGGCAACAGAGATTTAAATTGATAATTCATGGACAATTTATCTAAGATTGAAGTTCAGGAGACAAGTTACTGAATTGGTGTAAATTCAGGGAGGCAGGCAAAATGTATCTTTTGCCTATAATTCCCCAATTTAACTTTTCTTTTTTTAGGAAAATTCCCCAATTTAACTTCTAAAGTAAGAATAAAAGTGGTAATTTAATGTGCTTTTAAATATTTAAAAAGTTTATTTTTTTAATAAATAAAATATATATAATATAATTTCATATAATTCCAAACAATAATAATTCTCAGAAGACCCCCTCAAATTAATAATCTCTCTTTAAGATATGGGAAAAAAAAAATTTCCCTTGGGCTAAATGAGGCGGTTATCTTAAACCGACTTTCTTTTTTCCCTATTTCGTTTAGGTTTCTGTTGTTGGGTTGGGCCCTATATATATATATATATAGTATAGCTTATAAAACGATTTGAGAAGTGAGAAAACCGTAATTGCCATTGTTCTCATCGCCGTCTATTACCAATTCGAAATTTGAAATCAATAATGGGGGTAGCCATTGCTTCCACCATTGACGATCCCGTTTCCAATTTTGCCTCTGTTTTGAGCCTCAAAGAAGAAAGAGGCGTTCCAGATCTCTTGCATCAACTTCAACAATATCCCTACGGAACCCAAGATTTGGACACATCAATATCAACATGTCGACATCCTGCCGTCGTTGTCAATGGCGTTTGCTACGACTGCCGCCGAAAGATCGAAAACGAAGATACTTATGGGCTTCAGTTCAGTTATTTACACATGGGGTTGAAGCTTAGTCGTAGCGAAATTGATCGTCTTCGTTGCTTGGAGTCTAAGAAACGACTGTCACAGAAAAAACTTCACCTTGTTTTGGACATCGATAGCACTCTGCTTCAATCGTTTCCATCCAAACAGGCTTCAGAACTTGTTCTGTCTAAAAACGACAAGGATACGAAGGATCTTGGTTGGGGGGTTGTTAAATTGAGACCCATGGTTTCAGAATTCCTAGAAAAAGCCAGCGCCATGTTTGAGATGTACCTTTACACCCTTGGCACTCGGTCATATGCGAACAAGATTGCTAAAATTCTTGATCCTCCAGGTGTTTGCTTTAATAACCGAATCATCTCAAGAGACGATAATCCTTATGGTGTCAAATCCAAGACTCTTGATCTAGTTTTGGGGGAAGAATCAAATACTCTCATCCTTGATGATAATCCAGAAGTGTGGCCAGACCATTTGAGAAACTTGATTTTGATTAAAGAGTTTGTGTTTACAGGGACAGAAACGGATGAAACAGAGATGAACACTCCGATTTTGGGTGAGATTTTGAAAGTTCTCCAAACAATTCATTCATTATTTTTCCAACAAGAAGTGGGTTGCAGAGATGTTAGAAAGTTGGCAAGAAAAGTTCGTTCTAATGTGCTCAGAGGATGTAACTTGTATATGAAAAAAGTGGAGAATTCTGAATTGTGGGATGCGGCTAAGGCAATGGGAGCAACATGTTGCAGTGAGCTAAATTCTTCTGTCACTCATTTGGTCTCATGCATGAGAGGAAGCAAAGATTACAATTGGGGTGTGGAAAATAAGAAATTCTTGGTACATGAATCATGGATTGTAGAAGCTTATTACTTATGGCAAAGGCTACCAGAAGAAAATTATTCGTATATTATCGACCAATCCACAGAGTTTTAGTATCTTAATTACATTTTAGTTTAATCAATTCGTTTATCTTTTTATTTTGAAGAATTGTTAAAAAGTATAATAATTATATATAATATGTAAGATCACATCAACCTCAAGAATCACAAAAACAGCATATGGTTTGTTCTTCAATTAGTACTAGGTACGAGGTAAAAAAAATGTTGAGATATTTCAAACCAAGGGAACTCCGTAAGTTGATAGAGTTCTACTTGTTGTGATTGAAACAATGCTGGTGGTTAGTGTTTCAGAGGGGATGAGTTCTGAAGGCAAACACCTGTTAGAGTCTTCAATTAAATATTTTTATGAATGTGATAATCACTATAAAATTTTGATAACCTCCATATAGAATTTTAATAATTATACTATAAAGTTTTTATGATGATATATAGAATTTCGAGAACCTCCATGTGAAATTATTTTTAACTTCCCTATAAAATTTCCGGATCCCTAATAAAAATTTTAACACCAACCTAATAAAATTTTGATAACTACCCTATGAAATTTTGATAACCTCCCGATGAAATATTGGTAAGCGCATATGATATTTTGATAACCTTCCGATAAAATATTGATAATCACATTATGAAAATCTGATAACCATACCATGAAATTGTGAACCTCACTATGAAATTTTTATAAACCTCCCTATAAAATTTTATAAAATTTTGATAACTTCCATTTGAAATTTCGATAACCTCATGAAATTTTGAAAACCACCTCATGAAATTTTGATAACCATCTTATGAAATTTTGATAACATCCCTATAAATTTTTTATAACCTCCTTATAAAATTTTGTTAACCTCCTACGAAATTTCGATAAGAACACTATTAAATTTTGATAATCTCCCAATGAAATTTTGATAATTAATTACACCATGAAATTACGATAACTTACCTAGGAAATTTTGTTAATCTCCCTATAAAATTTTGAAAACCACACTATCAATTTTTGTTAATCTCACTATAAATTTTGATAAACTCGTTATGAAATTTTAACCACCACACAATGAAAATTTGATAACCTCTCCCTCTGAAATACCACATTATAAAATTTTGATAACTACGTACACTATGAAATTTTGATAATCTCCCCTCTAAAATTTCGATAACCTCCCCATGAAATTTTGTTAATTTCTATGAAATTGTGAATATTATTACACTATGAAATTTTGGTAACAACACTTGAAATTTCGATAAGCTCACTCTATCTCACTATGTAATTTTTATAAGCACACTATAAAATTTTGATAATCTTCCTATGAAATTTTATAATAACCTCTCCATATAAAATTTCAATAATCGCCCTATGAATTTTTGATAACCAGAGTATGAAATTTTAGTAACCTCCCCGTAAAATTTTGACAACCTTCCCATGAATTTTGATAACCTCTTAATTCTTATAAAATTTTGATAACATCCCATGAAATTGTGATAACTACACTATAAACTTTTAACATCCTACCTATGAAATTTTGGTAACCACACTATAAAATTTTTAGAACTGCAATTTAAAATTTTAGTAACCACACAATGAATTTTGATAACTTCCAAAATTAAAAACATAGGATCAACGGTCCTTTTCTTTTGGTTAAACCTCAACAAAAAAAAAAAGACTTGATTCAATAACTCAAAAGCGAAACCCCCTAAAATAACTCTTTTAAATATATTTCAAGAATTCTTGCAATTAAATAATAAATAATTGATATTAAAAATATTTAAAATAACCTTTAACATATATTAAGAAGATTCAAGCCCAACTTAAAAATAAAGCCCAATATTAATTAATGGTATTTTTGAAATACTATTTAAAAAATAATGGTACAATCGGAAAACATAAAATTTACCATTATTCATTATTTTATATATAGTATAGATAAATAGATATAGATAGATATAGATATACTTCTAAATTGATAAGAAAATGAAACATTGATAAGACCTAATTTGTTCTATATATTCTATGCGATTTTGCCTTATTTTGAATGTCGTATGTGTCGTTTTACCCCTATATTTCTCATATTTGTTATTTTAGGCCCATTTGGAGCTATGTTTCAGGAAGATGAAGGTTTAGAGCCATTTTGGATCAATTTGGTGAAACTATTGATTTTGTCTCATTTCGGCCAGTAGGCCTGTTTGAGCCCATGAAACTCAAATTGTCAAGCCAGAAGCCTAAATTTGATATTCTTAGACCCAATTCGTTGATATGGAAGCCAAAAAATGAGTCCAAGCCCAATCAATAATTATGATGCAATAATGATTCAACCATAATGCAGCATTGTTATATCTTATTCAAAGGAAGACTTTACAAGAGCAGTTTTGAAGAAAATTCATAACTTTTGATCCAGAGCTCAGGAAAATGCAAATGAGGTACCGTTGGAAAGAGGATTCCAAGATCTACAACTTTTATGTTACCTTAAGACCTAATTCTACTGTTCCAGTGGATGATTTTGCCCTTGAAATTTCTGGACAAAATTGATCTTCTCCCAGACCAACTTGGAGAATGTTTTGGACGAAAATTCAGATGTCAAAGATGATGTGGAACATTCCTATTGGCCATGTTAGATCCTAATTAATGAGGATAATATAAATTTTCATTATTTTAATAATGGATGATAAGTGTTAGTTTTACATGCTCTTTGGTGTCAAATTCATATATATTTTGTGTACTATCTAACACCTTTTATGGTTTTATTTGTTACTTCTTCACGTTTATGATTTCATGGCTTGTAGGTTCATCTTAGAGTAGTTAGGACTTTACTCGGATGATTTTCGCATGGATTAATCATTTCTTAGGAGTGAAGAACTTTGGAGCAAGAATTAGAGTTGGAACTTGAAGATAAATGAAAATTCAGAACAAGTTCTATCCAGAAGTTGGCCAAGTCCTGCACTATGCATCATACGTATACTATGCTTACTTCGCGGCTCCCAAAGAACGTCTGCAATCAACTGGATAGTTTGAATAGAAGGTTTTTATGGGGTGGTTCTGAGTCAAAGAGGGCCTGCATTTAGTGAGATGGGATGATCTTTGTGTGCCCAAGAAAATGGGTGGCCTTGGCCTTCGTCGGATAGAGTTGCATAATAATGTTTTGCTACAGAAGACTGCTTGGAGATTCCTCTCAGAACCGGATAGTTTATGGTTCAAAATTCTTAAAGCTAAATATGGAGTAGTCAGAGATGTGATTGATTTTGCTAAAAACTCCCAAATTCCTTATCGGAGTTCCTGGTCTAATTCATGGAAAGGAATGGTTCTACTTTAAAGGACTTGTCACTGGGGCTTGTTAAAAGGATTGATGATGGTTAATCTACAAGCTTCTGGTATGATACATGGGTTGATAGGAGACCTTTGGTTGACTATATGGAATCTCTTCTGGACTATGTCGATGCTAATACCCGTGTATAAGTGATTTTATTTTACATGGTTCTTGGAATTTATAGATGATTTTTGCGCAGGTTCCTTTGGAGATTGCTATGAAAATTATGGGATATCCTCTACCCCGTATTTCTGTGATGGCTATACTTACATTTGGGGGCTCTTGTTCTAATGGGAAGTTCACAACTGGGTCAGCATATGAGATTTTGTTGAAAGATTTAGGTGCTTTTGAGATGTAGGATTTCTCTTGGTTATGGAAATTGCCATTCCCAGACCATTGGATTTTCTTCTTGTGGCTTGCTTGACGTGGAAAATTGGTGATTAATGCATTACATGTTTCTTAGGGAGTGGGTATTGATGCCAGATGCATTGCTTGTGGCTTCCACACTGAAGAAGTTTTATATGCTCTTCATGATTGTGAGCCGGCAATGGGAGTATGGAAGCAACTGATCTCTCGCAATTCATGGGATGAGTTTTTTGATATGAGCTTGACAGATTAGTTGTCTAGTAATTTAGATATAGGAAGCATGACAGGCAATCGGTGGTTGTTTTTGCCACTGCTGCTTGGAGAATTTGGACCAAACATTGTAACGCTATTTTTCAACCTGATGAGGTATGTGGCTCGGATTATGAACTAGTGAGTAATATATTTCTCACATCTCGGGAAATTTTAGCAGCTTGGGGTAAGTCGATGAGTGATCTACAGTCTGTGAAGTTGATCCATTGGACTCTACCTCCGGAGCAGATAGTAAAATTAAATACAGATGGAGCTTCGCGTGGTAACCCTGGAATTGCTGGAGCAAGTGGAGTGATAAGAGACTCAATGGGAAGGTGGCTTGTAGGTTTTGTGGCTTATTTGGGAGTGACCTCGAATCTGGCTGCAGAGCTTCATGCTCTAAGAATGGGGCTTTTATTGGCTTGGGATGAGGGATATCGATAAGTAATTTGTGAGATGGATGCTTTGGTGATGCTGGATCTTGTAGTTTCAGGTGATATCTCTATGCACCCACCAGGTGCCTTGATTTCTGATATTAGGGAAATCCTAGCTCGTGAGTGGTCTTGCACTAGTCAACACACGTTGTGAGAGGACAATTTTAGTGCTGATTTGATGTCTAAACTAGGGTGTAATCTGGAAAATGAATTTGAAGTATTCAGAACCCCACCTGAGGCTGTTTTTGGAGTTTCGGATGCGAATGCGAGAGGGGTGGTTTTCCCTCGTGGCTTTAGTTTAACTTAATTGTTTTTATCTCTTCGGTTTTTCTTTAAAGCCATAAATTAAGCCATGTATCGAAATTAAAAACACATAATAGGATTCGATTATTAAGAAATGGACCAAATTCATGTTAATTCCGAACTTATGATTTTAACAAATTAAAAAATGTGAAGAAAAACTTTGACAACCTCTCTTCTCATCAACACCATGTGCATGGGATTATTTGATATGAAATCTGAATGAAAATTATAAGATAAAAATTTAAATTGTAGGACCAATATTCATATATAGTATATTTTTACTTTCTTATTTGCCCCCTTCAAGGGAAAGAAGCTATCCATTTACCATATGTCTCCCTTTTTACTGCCAATGGCCCGTTTGTAATCACTTTATTAAAGTTTTTGAATTTTGATGTAAAAAAAAAAAAAACCCCTTTTTGAATTGGGTTCGAGACTAAAATTTTCTTCCTTTTTCTTTTACGACCAAGACTAACAACACCTAGTAAAAAGTAGTTAAACCTTATCTGTTGCTGCTCTCGGTCTAATATTGAGATTGAAATGTGTCTTTTTCCGGATCACATTTTTGTTTATCAATTCCTTAATGTTTATTTGTTGGAGAATTACTAAAAGATTAAAGATTAAAATGTGATAAGGCGGTTTCCTTGTGCAAATTTGGTTTTCTTTCCTTTTTTCCTCATCATGGACGAGAAATTTAATGTCAATTTTTTTTTTCTTTGTTTTGTTTCGGACTCCTTTAGTGAGAGTTTTTGGAACTCCTTTGTGAGAGCTTTTTCTATTGTCTCTGTACAAGTTTCCAATCCCCTTTTCTTTTTTCATTTCCCTTTCAATCTTGACATTTATTCATGATTTTTTCAACACCTTTTCATGAATGGCTGAAGATCTTAACAATCTTTGGGCTACTTTAATATTATGGGGAAGAAAATGCTATCCTTGAAGTTAATCCCTCTTTGACGCAAGAAACTTTAGAGATAAGATCGCACTGTCTTCTTGGAAGTTTGCAAGAATATGTGGAAGACTTCAAGAATCAAAACCAGTTTTAAGCATGGGCAATACAATAGTTTCTTCTTCGTGTGGAGCAAAAAGATGTCAAGGGGGCAAAAAAAAAAAAATCCTTGATAATAATTTTCTTCTTGTAATTTTAATTAATGGTATTTACACATAGAATAGCATATCTAGACTTTTGATGATAGTACTATGTATGGTATGAGGATCTTTCCTCATGCGTTTTATAATCTCTTTCGAAATCAATATTCAAGTTTAAGTTGATGATAAAAAAAAATATTAAAATGTGATGACTACCGTGTGGAATATCCGATTACTTTAGATTATTATCATAATGAAAAATGAACTTGAAATCCCTACTTTAATTTTTTTCATTTTTGAGAAAAAATCCCTACTTTAATTTTGCTTTTTGGTTGAAACAGAAAAATTAAAATGAAATCCCTATTATTAATTCATAAATAAAAAAGTTGCTAACTCCTAATGCGTATGCCAAATGCCAATGCAGAAAAGTTTTCAGTTACTACTACTTACAAACTACTCCCTCTGTTAGATGTCCACTCTTAGTCAATGAACGGACTAATGTTTAAATTGGGTCTAAATCTTTCCAAATTTGCTCAATTTGAGCTTAAACCTTTAAACAGAACCAAATTAGGCCTAAACGTTAGCAAATTGCACCAAATTGGGTCTATTTTGGACGGAAATTTGGAATTCTAGTAATGGCGTATGCCACAATTCCGTCCAAAATAGACTCAATTTGGTGCAATTTGCTAGCGTTTAGGCCCAATTTGGTCATGTTTAAAGGTTTAGCCTTAAATTGAGCAAGTTTGAAAAGGTTTAGACCCAATTTGGACATTAGGCCGTCAACGAACACTAAATTTTGACCATTATTGATAAAAAAATATATAAAACAAAATAATTTTTAAAAATAACACTTATAAACTTTGAATTACAAGCTTTTCATGATGTGGATGAGCTAGGCATATCATTTATGGATCGTATGGACTGTCAGAAGTCTGTTCGAAAGGGCGTGTAACGTTTTGGATTTTGGGCCTGAAGTTCCTGCTGGTGGGTCAACTTAAACAGGGCATAACTTTCAAACCGTAAGTCGGTTTGACTATTATAATACCTTTTTGGAAAGGGTTTCGAGTCTACTACAATGTAACATTTTGTTTAGGGCATAAAAAGCCCGTTACAGTTTTCTGTCGCGAGTTTTAGTTTTATCACTTTTGTTATTTTGGCCCGTTTTGACTGTTTTTAGGCTTTCTTTATTTTTATTTAATTTTCGTTATTTCCTGAGACTATTTAAATGTTGTAAACCCTAAATTTGAGGTGAATCAATTATTCGAATAATTTTATCAAATTTGTCTTCTCAGAGTTGTCTCTGAGTTTATCTGTGTGTTTCTGGATTAAACACGTTCCGCTGTGTCAGATTGGCATCAGAGCAAGGATGACATCTGGTAGTGGTAGTTAAGCTGGTCTTCCCAAACCAGTGGATGATGCGCTGCGAGCATTGGAGCAGCGTTGGGATCAACGTTTTCAGGAACAAGATGCTTGACAGCGGTGTTTTGAGACTACTTTGGAAATAATTTTGAAGCGTTTGGATGCCTTGGGTATCGACGCCAATAATAGGCAAAATAATAGAGAGCCAAGGGTAGAAGCAGCTCTTGGTGAACCTGTTAATCGTCAAAGGCAGAGGGTTGAAGATCGCGTAGCAGTTAATCGCGCTAAAAATCGTGCAGTAGCAGTAGTTGATGATGATTTAGAAGAGGAAGAACTGGAACCAAATCAGGTCGTCAGATATCAATCTCAACAGAATCATGGCAAAAGATATGATGATATTCGCTTGAAAGTCGATATTCCTAGTTTTAATGGGTGTTTGGGAATCGAAGAATTTATGGATTGGATTGCGGAAGTAGACAGATTCTTTGATTATCTTGATACTCCAGCAGAGAAAAGAGTGAAGCTTGTGGCATGTCACCTGAAAGGTGGAACATCTGCTTGGTGGGATCGATTGCAGTCCCATAGGGTACGAGAAGGGAAAAATCCTGTTCGTACTTGGTATAAGATGAAATTCCTATTGCAGCAAGAATTCCTTCCTCCATATTATGAGCAGATTTTATTCCAGGCATATCAAAACTTGAAGCAGGGTGCTAAGTCTGTTCATGAGTACACTGCAGATTTTATGAGGTTGTGTCAACGGAATAATTTGCTTGAATCGGAAGGGCAGCAGGTTTCTAGATTTTTAGAGGGTTTGAGGCCAGCTATCAGAGATAGAATTGGAGTGCACGTGGTTCGAACTCTATCTGAGGCGAAGAATCTGGCATTAAAAGTAGAGCTTATGCAGCAAGAACGCAGTAGGCAGAATTATGACAATTATCGAGCTGCTGGATCTGATGATAAGGATAAAAAGAAGCTTACTGATTGGAGGTTCAATAATAATAACATGCAGAATTATAGAGAGGAGAAGGCTGTGGGAAAACATTTTGTGGCTGAAGGAGGAGATAATAAGAAAGTGGACAATAATCCTTATGCCAAGTTTCGTGGTGTAACCTGTTACATGTGTAACCAAGAAGGGCATCGATCTAATGAGTGCCCATCGAGGAAGACAATAGCCGTTGTTGACAAGGAAGCTGGTGATGATTATACACCTTGTGATGCAGATGAGGACGATGAGGAAGATGATTATGATGAGGATGATAAGCAAATCTATGTACTTCGGAGAATGATGCTGACTCCGAAGAGTGAAACTCAAACACAGCGCCATCAACTGTTTAAGACTCGATGTACTTATCAACGGTAAGGTGTTTCGTTTAATTATTGATAGTGGAAGTTATGAGAATATCATCAGTAAAAAAGCAGTTCGGAAGCTGAATTTACCTGTTGAGAAACATCCCACACCTTATTCTTTGGGGTGGATTAAATCAGAATCTGGGCAATTGGATGTAACTGAGTGCTGTAAAGTTCTTTTTTCTATAGGGAAGTATAAGGATGAAGTTTACTGCGATGTGGTTGATATGGATGTTTGCCAATTCTTGCTTGGAAGACCTTGGCAGTATGATCTTGATGTTTTGCATTCAGGCAGGAGTAACCAATATCGGTTCGAAAAAGATGGTGAAAATTTTCTCTTGTTGCCTATGCAAAAGAGTGATAAATCAAAGGAGCAGAAAACCTTCCTGTCTGTGGCTAAGGATTTCGGTTCAGAGATGAAGGAATCTAATAAGTTGTATGCATTGGTGGTGAAGCAGCAAGTTGAGTTGCAAGTGGAGGAGCACCCAGATTTGGTGCAACCCATTATTGTTGGAGTTCAAGGATATTATGCCATATGATATTCCTGATGGGTTACCTCCTATGCGAGATATTCAGCATCATATTGATCTTATCTCTGGGGCGAGATTGCCAAATATGCCTCATCATAGAATGAACCCAAAGGAGAGCGAGATCCTGAAGGAGAAAGTAGAGGAATTGCTGAAAAAGGTTTGTTTCGTGAGAGCATGAGTCCTTGTGCTGTACCTGCATTATTAACGTCCAAGAAAGATGGAAGCTGGAGAATCTGTGTAGACAGCAGGGCTATCAATCAGATTACAGTGGGTTATAAATTCCCAATACCTAGGCTGGATGATATGTTGGATAGGCTTAGTGGTTCTGCTTGGTTTTCAAAGCTGGACTTAAAGAATGGGTATCACCAGATTCGAATTAAGCCAGGTGATGAGTGGAAAACGACATTTAAGACGAAATAGGGGTTGTTTGAGTGGTTGGTCATGCCGTTTGGGTTATCCAGTGCACCTAGCACCTTCATGAGGCCGATGAATCAGGTACTGAAACCTTTTATTGTTCAGTTTGTTGTGGTGTATTTTGATGACATATTGATTTATAGTAATTCTGAGGAAGAACATTTGGTGCACTTAAGGCAAGTGTTAAAGGTTTTGCAGTAGAATAAGTTGTATGTCAACCTGAAGAAGTGTAACTTCTTAACGTGTCAACCATTATTTTTGGGATTTGTGGTTTCTGCTAATGGTGTGCAGGTTGATGAATCTAAGATTCAGGCAATTAAGGATTGGCCTGAACCAAAAAATGTGTCTAAGCTGCGAAGTTTTCATGGTTTGGCCACCTTCTATAGGAGGTTCATTCGAAATTTTAGTACTATTGCAGCCCCTATGACTGAGTGTCTGAAGAAAGGGAAGTTTGAATAGGGTAAAGATGCTGCAAACAGTTTTGTTACTTTGAAAGAAAAATTGTGTACTGCTCCAGTTCTTGCACTTCCTGATTTTGATAAGGTTTTTGAAGTGGATTGTGATGCTAGTGGGGTTGGCATAGGTGCTGTTTTGTCGCAAGAGAAGAGGCCAGTAGCGTTTTTCAGTGAGAAGCTGAGTGATTCTAGAAGGAAATGGAGTACTTATGATAAAGAATTTTATTATGTTGTAAGGGCTCTGAAAACGTGGGAACACTATCTGGTTGGAAAGAAGTTTGTGCTTTAATCTGATCATGAGGCTTTGAAGTATTTGAATAGTCAGAAGCAGATTAGTAGTGATATGCATGCCAGGTGGTGCCAGATTCTGCAGAAATTTACATTCAGATTACAGCATAAATCTGGAGTTCAGAACAAAGTGGCTGATGCTTTGAGTAGGAGAGTGGACTTTGCTAACTACCTTGAGTAGTTCTATTCTAGGTTTTGAGCAGTTGAAGGGATACCGAAGCCTGATGAAGATTTTTCTGAGATTGGAGCAAGGTTTCGAACAAGCAACCTTCAGGTGATTTCTATTTACTTGATGGTTATTTGATGCATGAAAATCAACTTTGTATGCCTCGAACTTCTTTGAGAGAACAAATTATTCGTGATTTGCATGCTGGTGGTTTAGCTGGTCATATGGGTCGTGATAAGACTTTAGAGGCTGTGAAAGAGAGGTTTTATTGGCCTCATCTTAGAATAGATGTCTGCAGATTTGTTGAGAAGTGCTTTATTTGTCAGACATCGAAGGGTCAGTCTAAGAATATTGGTTTGTATATGCCGCTGCCAGTGCCAGAAAATATTTGGGAAGATCTATCCATGGATTTTGTGTTGGGACTTCCTCGAACTCAGAGAGGAGTTGATTCTGTTTTTGTAATTGTTGACAGGTTTTCGAAAATGGCACATTTTATTCCTTGTAAGAAGACTTCAGATGCAGTTGCGATAGCAAGATTGTTCTTCAAGGAGGTAGTTCGTTTACATGGGGTGCCTAAGACCATTACTTCTGATAGGGACAGTAAGTTTCTTAGTCATTTTTGGCGTACTTTGTGGAAGATATTTGATTCATCTTTGAATTTCAGTAGTACAGCCCATCCCTAGACAGATGGTCAGACTGAAGCTGTTAACAGGACTTTGGGTAACTTGGTTCGTTGTCTTTGTGGTGAGTTTGCCTACAACAATGCGGTTCATAGTGCTACTGATAGAACCCCATTTTCTGTTGTGTATACTAAGGCACCATCACATACGCTGGATTTGGTGAAGCTGCCAAAGGGTAATGGATTGAATGTGTCTGCAAAGCATCTGGCTGAACAGGTTGTTGAGGTGCAGCAAGCAGTCAAGCAGAAACTTGAAGCTGCAAACCAGGAGTATAAACAAGCTGCTGACAAACATAGACGCAGTGAGACCTTTGAAGTGGGTGATCAGGTTATGGTGTTTTTGCGCAAGGAGCGGTTCCCAGTGGGCACCTACAGTAAGCTTAAACCGAAGAAGTATGGTCCTTATTCTATCCTTCAGAAGATTAATGATAATGCTTATGTTGTTGATCTTCCTAATAACATGGGCATCTCCAAAACATTTAATGTGTCGGATTTGTCTAAATTTCATGATTCTTCTGTGCCTTTATATCCAAACTCGAGGACGAGTTTTTCTCAAGTGGAGGAGACTGATGCGGATGAGCTAGGCCTATCATTTATGGATCGTATGGACCGTTAGAAGTCCGTTCGAAAGGGCGTGTAACGTTTTGGATTTTGGGCTGAAGCTCCTGCTGGTGGGTCAACTTAAACAGGGCATAACTTTCAAACCGTAAGTCGGTTTGACTATTATAATACCTTTTCAGAAAGGGTTTTGAGTCTACTACAGTTTGCTGGTGGGTCAATGTTTCGTTTAGGGCCTAAAAAGCCCGTTACAGTTTTCTGTCGCGAGTTTTAGTTTTTATCGCTTTTGTTGTTTTGGCCCGTTTGGACTGTTTTTGGGTTTTCTTTATTTTTATTTAATTTTCGTTATTTCCTGAGACTATTTAAAGGTTGTAAACCCTAAATTTGAGGTTAATCAATTATTCGAATAATTTTATCAAATTTATCTTCTCTGAATTTTCTCTGAGTTTATTGTGTGTTTCTAGATTGAACACGTTCCGCTGCGTCAGGGACCCACAAATTTTGATAACTTATATATCTATACTATATATAAAAGTACGAATAAGGGGAAACTTTATGTTTTCCGATTATACCCTTATTTTTAAAACATATTTCCAATTGCACCTTATTTTTAAAATATATTTCTAAATTGCCATTACTAAATAATATTTTAATTATCCATTATTTTTTAATCATAAATTATTCCATTATTAATTATTAGATTATAAAACACATATATTAAATTATAAGAAAGTTAATTTGCCTTTTTATTTCCAACGTCCTATTTAATTTTGTCTTTTGTCTTTATTTCCAATCGTTATATTTAATTTTCCTTTTTATCTTTGTCTCCAACGTCCTATTTGGACTTAGCTTAGATAATCTAAAACAAATATGTAATGGGCATTTGCTTTGGGCGTTTGTCTTTTTTTTTATCCGTTTTACTATTATTAAGTAAAATATTAAATTTCCTTTACTATTATTTTTTGAATTTAATATTTTACTTTTAATTTTAATTTTTAACTGTCAATAAAAAGATTAAACTAACACTAACACGTACAATACTATTTTTAGTGAAGCTTCATCTCTTCGTTATATAATGTTTTGCCGCATTCATTTTGTTCAATTGGAAATTGTTGAGTTAGAATAGTAGGTGATATTATGATTTTGATTTTCTTTTCTCTATGTGGTTATCAAAATTTCATAAGATGGTTATTATAATTTCATGAGGAGGTTATCAAAATTCCATAATGTGGTTACCAAAATTTCATATGGAAGTTATCAAAATTTCATAGTTTGGTTACCAAAATTACATAGGATCAGGTTATTGAAATTTCTTATGTTGGTTATTGAAATTTTATAGGGTGGTTAATTATCACAATTTTATAGAAAGGTTATCAAAGAGATTATCAAAATGTCATAGCGAGGTTATAAGAATTTCGTAGTGTGGTTAACAAAATTTCATTAGGAGGTTACTAATATTTCATGGGGAGGTTATCGAAATTTCTTATGAAGGTTATAAAAGTCTCAATTTCATAAGGAGTACCAAAATTTCATAGAAGGTTATCAAATCTCATAGAGTGATTATCGAAATTTCATAGAGATCAGATTATCAAAATTTATAGAAAGATTATCAAAATTTCATAGTGTTATTATCAAAATTTCAAAGCGAGGTTATCAAAAGTACATAATGTGATTATCAAAATTTCATAGAGGGGTCAACAAAATTTTATAAAGAGGTTATCAAAATTTCATAATGAGGTTATCAAATTTTCAAAATGTGATTACAAAAATTTCATAACGGTATTTCTGGGGAGGTTATCAAACTTTCATAGTATGGTTACCAAATTTGGAAGGTTATTAAATTTTTATTATGGAGTAATCAAAATTTCAAGGAGGATATCAAAATTTCAGGGAGGATATCACAATTTCATAGTTTAGTTTTCAAAATTTCATAAGAGGGTTATCAAAATTTCATAGTATGTAGATCAAAATTTCATAGGGAGGTTAACAAAATTTCATAATAAGGTTATCAAAAAATCATAGGGAGGTTATCAAAATTTGTAGTTATCAAGATTTCATAAGAAATTTATCAAAATTTTATAGGGAGGTTTATCAAAAATTTATAGGAAGATTTATCAAAATATCATAGCGAGGTTATTACAATTTCATAGTGTGCTTATCAAAATTTCAGAGTGTGATTACTAACAATTCATATGGAGATTTTTAAATTTTCGTAACGTGGTTATCAATATATCATATGGAGGTTATCAACATCTCATAGTGTTGGTTATCAAAATTTCATTGGGAAGTCATCAAAATTTCATATTGAGGTCTTCAAAATTTCTTAGGGAGGTTAACAAAATTTCACAAGAAGGTTAAAAAAAATTTATAAAAAGGTTCTCGAAATTCCATAGTATCATTATTTTTTTTGAAGTAACCATAGTATCATTATTAATATTTCATAGGAAGGTTATCAAAATTTCATAATGGGATCATAAAAATTAGTTTAATTATCATAATTTAATAGAGAGGTTATCATAATTTATATGAATATTTCATTTAAAAACGTTGGGCCACGTGAAAGCTAAAACTAGTATATATATATATATATATATATATAAGTTATCAAAATTTTAGAGTGTGGTTACCAAAATTTCATAGCGTGGTTATCAAAATTTCATAGGATCAGGTTATTAAAATTTCTTAGGTTGGTTATTGAAATTTCATAGGGTGGTTAATTATCACAATTTTATAGAAAGGTTATCAAAGAGATTATCAAAATGTCATAGCGAGGTTATAAGAATTTCATAGTGTGGTTAACAAAATTTCATTAGGAGGTTACTAATATTTCATGGGGAGGTTATCAAAATTTCTTATGAAGGTTATAAAAGTCTCAATTTCATAAGGAGTACCAAAATTTGATAGAAGGTTGTCAAATCTCATAGAGTGATTATCGAAATTTCATAGAGATCAGATTATCAAAATTTATAGGAAGATTATCCAATTTTCATAGTGTTGTTATCAAAATTTCAAAGCGAGGTTATCAAAATTACATAATGTGATTATCAGAATTTCATAGAGGGGTCACAAAATTTTATAAAGAGATTATCAAAATTTCATAAAGAGGTTATCAAATTTTCAAAATATGATTATAAAAATTTCATAGTGGTATTTTTGGGGAGGTTATCAAAATTTCATAGTATGGTTACGAAATTAGGAAGGTTATTAAACTTTTATTATGGAATAATCAAAATTTCAGAGAGGATATCAAAATTTCAGGGAGGATATCAAAATTTCGTATGAAGGTTGTCAAAATTTCCTAGTTTAGTTTTCAAAATTTCATAAGAGGGTTATCAAAATTCCATAGTATGTAGATCAAAATTTCATAGGGAGATTAACAAAATTTCATAATGAGGTTATCAAAAAATCATAGGGAGGTTATCAAAATTTGTAGTTATCAAGATTTCATAAGAAATTATCAAAATTTTATAGGTAGGTTTATCAAAATTTTATAGGAAGATTTATCAAAATTTCATAGTGAGGTTATCACAATTTCATAGTGTGATTATCAAAATTTCATAGTGTGATTACTAATAATTCATATGGAGATTTTTAAATTTTCATAATGTGGTTATCAATATATGGAGGTTATCAACATCTCATAGTGTTGGTTATCAAAATTTCATTGGGAAGTTATCAAAATTTCATATTGAGGTCTTCAAAATTCCTTAGGGAGGTTAACCGAATTTCATAAGAAGGTTAAAAAAATTATAAAAAGATTCTCGAAATTGCATAGTATCGTTATTAAAATTTCATAGGGAAGGTTATCAAAATTTCATAATGGGGTCATAAAAAATAGTATAATTATCATAATTTAATAGAGAGGTTATCATAATTTCATATGAATATTTTATTTAAACACGTTGCGCCACGTGCAACGGACGTGAAAGTTAAAACTAGTATATATAAATGTACGAATAAGGGGAAACTTAATGTTTTCCGATTGTACCCTTTTTTCAAATATTTTTACAAATTGCCATTATAAAAATATTTAAATTATTCCATTATTAAAATAATGTAAATTTAGATTTCCGCATTAATTAGGATCCAACGTGGCCAATAGGAATGCTCCACATCATCTTTAACATCTGAATTTTCGTCCAAAACATTCTTCAAGTCGGTTTAGGAGAAGATCAATTCTGTCTAGAAATTTCAAGGGCAAAATCGTCCACCAGAACGACATAATTATGTCTCGAGGTTAACATAAAAGTTGTAGATGTTGGAATCCTCTTCCCAACAGTACCTCATTTTAATTTTTCTGAGTTCAGGATCAAAAGTTATGAATTTTCTTCCAAAACTACTCTTGTGTAGTCCTCCTTTGAATATGATTTAGCAATGCTACATTAGAACCGAATCATTACTGCATCATAATTACTGATTGGACTCGGACTCCTTCTTTGGGTTTCTATCTTAACGAATTGGGTCTATGAATACCAGATTTAAGTTTCAAGACATCTGACTTGATAATTTGGGTTTCATAGACTCAAACAGGCTTAATGGGCCTACTTGGCCGAAATGAGACAAAATCAATAGTTTATCCAAATTGATCCAAAATAGCTCTAAATCTTCATCTTCCTCAAACATAGCTCCAAATGGGCCTAAAATAGAAAATATGAGAAATATAGGGGTAAAACGACACATCGACTTCCAAAATAAGGCAAAATTGCATAGAAAATATAGAACAAATTAGATCTTATCAATGTTTCATTTTCTTATCAATTTAGAAATATATCTATATCTATCTATACTATATGGGGTATAAAAGTATCAATTTAGTAAACTTTATATTTTTCGATTGTACCCTTTTTTCAAATATATTTCTAAATTGCCATTATTAAAAAATATTTTAATTATGCCACTATAAAAATATAATTTTGTGTATATTTTTCAAATATATTCCTAAATTACCATTATTTTAAAATAATTTTTACAACATAATTTTATTTATAACATTTCAATTTCTACTGTACCAACTAGATTTTGTCAGTATTAAAATATTTTATTTAGAAAAATTCAATTTCTACAGTAGTATCCTAGATTTCTTCAGCAATCTTGCTAAAAAGGGCACCCAAGGTCTTCCTTCCTTATAATGCATCTGATCCTATACCAACATGATTACTCAGACTATGACCATCTACAAAAGTACCTTACGAAATGAGAGAGGGGGCTAATTATGATCGAAATTAGACACTTAATTTTATTGTATTAAACAAACTTAAAGCACAATACTCTACTAGCTCTTTTCTAGGTTTTGTTTCTTTAATCTTTTTTTAACAGGACAATATTGTTGTAAAAGGCTTTTTGAAATGATCATTAAAAAATTTAGCTGTGGCTGTTGAACAAGAATTGTCCAATCATACTTTTGAGGAATTTGGATACATCTAATGGTTTGTGCAATGGAATAAGAATGGCCTGCAAACACTTTGGTCATAATATAATACAAGCAGAGATTGCAATCGGCCAATATGCTGGAAGACAAGTTATTCTTTCAAAAATTCTGCTTTCACCAACAGAAAACGAAGGATATCCATTCCAATTCAAGAGGAAACAATTCCCTATCCATCTTTGTTTCGCTATAACTATCAACAAATCACAAGGACAAACAATTCCTAATATTGGAGTATATCTGCCACAACATGTTTTCTCCCATGCACAACTATATGTCGCACTCTCTTAGGGAATTTCAATGCCTTCATCGAAAATTTTGGTTAAGTTAGAAAATATAAAGAAGCAAATTGAAACATATACAAAAAAATGTTGTATATAAAGAAAATCTACTTTCGTAGACGCGGTTACGTTTCAATAATTGGATGCTTTGACTTATACTTAAATTATGTTTCTATATGGACTCACTCAACGATTGCCCCCAAAGTATGAGGGTGGTTCTAAAGTGATTGCACATGACGGCTATGAAACTGAGCGTCAGGTGGGGGATGGGAACGATTTAAGCTAAACAGGTTTACTGGTCGCATAACTAGATAGTGCTGAATTTAAGGGTATTAGATCTGAATGTATACTCCATGTGGAGAGTGTTGAATCGTAGAATGTTCGATTTGGTAGTGCGTCCCTCGGTCGAAGTGTATGGTGCTCTGTGAAATGAATGAGAGATATTCCATGAATGTCGAAAAGGGGAGTGCTCAATTTGAGGATCGAGTAGGAAAGCGCGCTCTATATACTACCGAGTGGAGGAGCTCAATTCGAAAATGTATATTTATTATGAGAGGAAGGAGCTCAATATGAATCATATATGTTTGTACTACTGAACGAACGAGCTCGATCTGAGAATATGAGAGCTTATTATGAATGTTTCATATAATACAAAATATAGAAGCTCAATCTGATGATGATATATAATTTCATAGAGAGATTATCGAAATTTCAATACTAGGGTGTCAAAAAATTATAGGGAGATTAACAAAATTTCATAAAGAGGTTATAAAAAATCATATGGAGGTTATCAAAATTTCATATGAAGTTTTATTAAAAATTCAAAGTTAGGTTATCAAAGTTTTATAAGGAATTTATCACAATTTCATAGGGTAATTATCAAAATTTCATAATATGGTTATAAAAATTTTACAAAAATATTTAACAGAAACACATTGAGTCACGTGCAACGCACGTGAAAACTAAAACTAGTATATATATATATATAATTAAATTTTGTGGTTACCTCATATATATATATATATATATATATACCATATAAAATTAAATTTTGTGGTTACCTCTTAAAACATAATGACCGTTGATGTGGCATGGTCATATCATTTAGCATGCCATTTATATGTGGTATCTCATGTAACCTAAAATCTCACTTGACATAAAGATATAATCATCAGGGGTGAAAAGTAGGTGGTTTAAATTGCCAAACCGACCGCCACCGACTGCTGTCAGCGCAAGTGGGGCGGTTAGTCGGTGCTGGCGGTTTAAACCGCCACCGATTATGCATAGTTGGTCGGTATTCGATATAGGTTTCCTAACGCGAAATCGAATCGAAACCAACTGATTAATATATAATATATATATAATAAATTATTTTTATTAGTTTTTTAAATATAATTTAGATTATTAATAATATAGAAATTATAACAAAACAATAATAATAGGAAATGAAATGACTAAAAACCCAATCTAAAGATTTAAGCACAATGATTCAAGTAGAAATGGTGAGGGGTATTTTGGTCATTTCATACTTGGTTTTTTTGTAATTTGAATTGATAACCAAGGACATTTTAGGAAGTTTGAGAATAAGATACACGTGGGTCCCATCTCCATCAACATAAATTTTTTTGGCTTATTTATGAAATGACCCCCATACTTTTCTACTTTATACTATTTAGTCCTTTACAAAACGATTTAACGCTTTAGTTTTTTTTTCTATTTGTCCGATTAGGGTGATTCAGGTGTCTATTAAAAGGTAATTTCTTGATTTACAACTTTCATGAAGGACTCAAAAGTCAATTTTTATGTATCAATTCAAAAAAATACTTCTGAAATTAGTGATTTTGATTGCCGTTCTATATATCATATAATTTTCGAACCACATGTCCGATTAATGTTATTCAAGTGTCGGTTTAAAAGGTTATTGCATGATCTACGACTTTCATGAAGGACCCGAAAACTAAATTTGATCTACGAGTTTCATTAAGGGTTCAAAAGGAAAATTTTATGTTTCAAGATCTCCATCAACACACATTTTCTTATTTGGATTATTTATCAAATAACCTCATATTTTTCTACTTTATACTACTTAGTCCTTTACTATTTCTATCTTAATCGATTTAACGCTTAAGCTTTATTTTTATTTTTGTTCTATTTGTCCGACTAAGCTGATTCAGGTGTCTAATTAAAAGGCAATTTCATGATCTCCAACTTTCATGAAGGACTCAAAAGTCAATTTTTATGTTTCAATTGAAAATAAAAAAAATACTTCCCAAATTTGGTAGTTTCAATTGCCGGTCTATTTAATACCTTTCAATTTTTGATCCACATGTCCGATTAAAATTATTTATGTGCCAGTTAAAAGGTTATTGCGTGATCTACGACTTTCATGAAGTCCTCGATAGCTAAATTTTGTCAACAAGTTTCGTGAAAAATTCAAAAGGGAATTTGTATGTTTCAATATCTCTATCAAGAAACATTTTCTTATTTGAATTATTTATCAAATGACCCCATGATTGATGGTTTATTTAATATTATATAATTTTTTATCCTAATATGTCCGATTAACAAAGGTTCACAAAGATCTCTTCATAAAATTTTCGATCCCGCATCGAAGCATGGGTCTTATACCTAGTATTAAATAATTCAGAAAGTATAAAAGCTAACTAATTTCTTAATTTACAAAAAACTAAACCCTAGAAAAAAAAAAAAAAACTCTTTCTTTTCTCTTTGAACCCTCGATCTCTCTCGACATGCATCTCTCTCACTCATCTCAATCTCTTTCTCTTCGATCTGCTGGTGTTTTGAGTTTGGATTTCGATGGAAATCTCACTCTTCTTAAATTTTCATCTCTTTCGCACACTGATTCAGTGATTCCTTGTTTGGTTTCAAATTTTTCGATTTGGGTAAGTGATTGAACTCTTTCGATTTTTCGTTTTCAATTCTCGATGGGTTTCTTAATTTCTTTAATCTTTACTAACTATAAGTTGTAACTTGTTTATGTCGATGGTTTCAAATTCAGAAACTGAATTTGGTGGGATTAGGGCTTGTAGTTTCATCTCTTTCGAACATTGATTCAGTGATTCCTTATTTGATTTCCAATTTTTTCATTTGGGTAAGTGACACAGAACTCTTTCGATTTTTCATTTTCAATTTTCGATGGGTTCTTAATTTCTTTAATCTTTTCTAACTATAAGTTTTAATTTGTTTATGTGGCTAGAATTAGGGCTTGGAGTTTCGGTTTCAAATTCAGAGGCTCATATAGCAATCCTCTTTGATTTTTCACCTAAACCCTAATTTAATGTGAGAAGTGAGAACTCAGAACTCAGAAAGCATTTGATTGATGATATAGTTTCATTGCCTGGAATGATTGGGATTTAATAAAGTTTTTCTAGTAAATTAGCTTGGTGTTAATTGATGATGTTAGATGTTTCCGCTTTGTATTTTAGAATGCAAGGATTATTATTCGATTTTAGCTAATTAATTTCTTAGCCTTGTGAATTGTTATCAGTTGTCTTTAGACTTTTGTTGCCTTGTTGGGTCTTTTCTTTGCCTATTATTGCCTTGGAAAACAAATGATGAACTAGGGATGACATGAGTCTCCAATTCAAGTGTTTTAGTAGTAAATCAAAGTGCAACTCTAATAAATTAGCTAACAATTCTGTGTGTTTTTTTTTTTAAGATGTCAGAGGTTGAACCAGCTGTAGATCTAGATCCTCAAACTGAACCAGTGACTGTTGATGGGGGAAAGAAGCACCTAAACCCTTGCCTCCTAGAAAAAAAAACGTAGGGTAAAGCATACTGTTGGAATCATTTTACAAAATACCTAGATGATAATAACTTGATTAGAACTAAATGCAATTATTGTGATGCTCACTTTGCTGCTGAATCTAAAAGGAATGGAACCGCTTCACTCAATTCTGACATGTATGCATGCCCTTATTCCCCATTCTCACAGAGGGGTATATAATTACAAACAAACAATGGGTCATCTTTTTGTACATAGTTCTTTAATGATTTGTATTTTGTGCAGTGAGTCAGAGCTCTTTAGTTTATTGTTTTATTTAGCAAATGATTCTCA
Organism: Corchorus capsularis; assembly: GCA_001974805.1. Classification (NCBI taxonomy): domain Eukaryota; kingdom Viridiplantae; phylum Streptophyta; class Magnoliopsida; order Malvales; family Malvaceae; genus Corchorus; species Corchorus capsularis. Next base: position 24,652 of record AWWV01007841.1, read on the forward strand.
TATTCTGAATAGCAAGCTAAGAGTAATTTCTGATTTAATTTCTAAGTATTGTAAATTTCTGATTTTAATTTCTAAGTATTGAAAACCGCCTAAACTACCTAAACCGACTGCACCGCCGACGATCGATGGAAGGCAGTTTTCCAATCTCAGCGGTCGGTGCTCGGTATACATATTTAACATTTCAAAACCGACTAAAACTGAATAAATTAAACCGAAACCGACCGCACCGACCGATTATCACCCCTACATACAATGACATGATTACATCATTATATCATGTGGCATGTTGGTAGATTGAGCATGGTATGTTTTTTTTTTTTTTGGCATCCCTATATAAGGAAATCAAACAGATTGAGCATGGTATGTTAAGCTATTTTAAAAAAAAAATGGATGATTATAATATTCAATTATATATATATAAACATAAAATCTGATCAAATTATTACTTTTCATATATGGAAAAAAATATAAAGCTATTAAATATTAAATGACCATCTATATAATTTTTTTTTTAGAGAAACCATCTATATAATTAATTCACTAACAAAGCAAATGAATGTCTCTCGCCAAAAACAAAACTCACCAAAAAAAAAACAAATGAATGTTCTAATTTAGAAGTTTAGACATGCTCTCATATTAAAATGACTAAATGTAATCCGTTTTATTAGCTCTCTATAATCAATATTACTTAGTACTTAAAATGAGAGACATCTTAAAATCATGGTATTCCATTGTCTAAACTTTAGAAACTCTTCCCTGTTTTAACTTTATTTTATCAGTACAATTCTCGCTTCAAAAGGGTGACGGAAACTACCAAACTGGTCCGATCCAACACCCTCGTTGGTCTCGCCATCAACTCTTACACACATGCATGCTTTTCCCCCACTATGTATTTTTGCTCAATTTCTTTTCACTTTTCCTCACTTTTCTCATTATTTTCAATCCCACACTCAAATGTGTTGTTCTTTTATTCATGCAGCACTCGGTAGTCCTCCTATTCAAATATAAAATATTAGAGCCACGTTGTTTTTTTTTTCAACAAATTGCAATATTTCGCAGTTCGGTTGACGACAATGCAGTTACAATTAATCGTCTAAGAGTTGTTGAAAGCAATGACATGGTAGATGGAGTCCCGAATTTAGTGGAAAATTTTGGAATAGCAGAATCTTCGAGTGGGTTGGTAATTGTTCCTATAAAACTGGTTCCAGATTGTGAACTGCAGAAAACTGTCGCTTCGATTTTAAGGGATTTAGCTAGTGGAGTAGTTAACATCCTTTCTGACGTGGATGGTGATTAGAGTCCATCTAAGACAGGCCATAATTCTCAACAAATTGTTGTTAAAGGACCAGCACAAATTAGCAAGACTTCAAAATCGAAGAGAAATTCATCATGGAAACGATGTGCTAGACAGAGTTCAAAATCCGTTTCAGTTCTGAACGATGGTGCAGTTGAGTTTTCAAGTGGTATTAAGAGATGTCAGGGAGCTCCTATTAAAGTCAATGCTGAATTTACTTTTGGTGCGAAGAGATGAAATTAGGATGTTGTGAATATTGATGTGCATGAATTTCCCAATCAACCAGATAAGGGGAAGGGGTTAATTCAACAATGAAGCTTTTAATTTGGAACTGTCGGGGTTTAGGGGCACCCCGATCAGTCTATATTCTGACGGATTTAATCTGGAAAAATAACCCCAATATTGTATTTCTATCAGAAACCAAGTGAGTGAAAGATGAGATGGAATGGCTTCGGTCGAGGTTGGATTATAATCAGTGTTTTACAGTGAATTGTGCTGGGAAGGCTCTTTTTTGGTATTCTGAAACTTCAGTTTCAGTATTATCTTATTCTCTTTCTCATATAGATGTTGAAGTTAAGATGAGTGATGATGCACCTTGGCGTTTCACTGGATTTTATGGCAATCCAGCCACTAATAATAGACGATTGTCTTGGCAATTACTTGTTTCATTAAAGAACAGATCCTCTCTTCCATGGTTATGTGGGCGATCCTATACGGCCACATGCACAAATGGAGGCCTTCCGAGATGCAGTTGAGTCTTGCAACTTTCGAGAGCTACCAATTATAGGCCTTCGAATGACCTAGAGTATGAAACAAGGAGGAGAACGAGTTTTTGAAAGGCTGGATCATTGTTTAGTCATTGAAGAATGGCTATCCATGTTTGAATTTTCTTATGAGGACCATTTGATTATATCAGTCTCTGATCATTTACCCATTTCTCTCCATGTTTTGGATAAACCATGTGAGAATTTTATTGGGGATAAAAGCTTTCGATTTAAGAACATATGGACTCACCATGATGGAGCTAGAGAGATTATTCACAAAGGATGGTCTGCCTAATTTTGCAGAGATATTTGTGATCGTATTGCTAATTGTGCAAGACTGTTGAGCCGCTGGAATCGAGAGGAATTTGGTCATGTTCATTTCAATATTAATAAGAAGAAGGCGGAATTTGAAGTTGGATATGTTGCTGGACAAACAGGGGCTGACTTTCCAGATTTATCTCAGTGTCATCATGAACTAAATTCAGTATACAAGTAGGAGGAATCTATATGGAGACAACGTTTAAAAGCTCTTTGGCTCAGAGATGGAGATAGAAATTCCAAGTACTTCCATGCTGTTGCCATGCAGAGGAAAAGAATGAATGTGATTACTGGACTCAATGATGATGATGGGGTATATTATTCAGATAAAGAAAATATGACTAGGATAATTCATCAATATTATCGGTCTATTTTTTCATCTGATAAACCCTTTATCGAAGACATATTTGGTCACTTTGATTGGACAAAGAATTACTAGTGAGATGGGAGTCTTATTGGATCCAGATTACACAGAGGACGAGATCAAAACTACTGCTTTCCAGATGAATGCTAGTAAATCTCCAGGACCAGATGGAATGAATTCTTGCTTCTATCAACACTATTGGGAGATCGTAGGAAAGGATGTCACTCAAATGGCACTGTATTTCCTAAATCAAGATAAGTCTCTTCAAAACATCAACCATACTTTCATTGTTCTTATACCAAAAGTTGCAAATCCACTCATTGTCAGAGAGTTCCGACCTATTAGTCTGTGTAATATTATCATGAAAATTATTACAAAAACTATTACAAATAGGTCGAAAGAAGTGCTTCCCCAGATCATTAGTGAAACACAAAATGCGTTTGTTCCTGAACGCCTAATCTATGACAACTCCATTATAGCCTTTGAAACTGTGCACCACATGTCAAGTAAAAAAGAAGGCGGAAATCATCATATGGCTTTGAAATTTGATCTCAGCAAAGCATATGATCGTGTTGAGTGGGAATTTTTAAAAGCAGTGATGCGAGTTATGGGTTTTTCAGAGCATTGGATCTCTCGAATAATGATTTGTGGTTGTATTGTCACCTATTCGGTATGTATCAATGGCATCCATGATGAGCCAATCACTCCATCAAGAGGACTCCAGCAAGGAGACCCCTTATCTCCGTACCTATTTCTTTTGTGTATAGAAGGACTAATCAGTTTGATGAAGCAATCAGAGGAGAATGGTTCAATTCAAGGGGTTCGAGTGACTCGCCAAGCTCCAAGAATTTCTCATATGTTCTTCGCAGATAATAGCCAGTTATTCTTGAGAGCAAATAGATCTGATTGCAACACAATGCTGGAAATTCTTGGCCGATTTGAGAGGGCTTCAGGTCAGCAGATCAATATAGAGAAATCAATAATGTTTTTCAGCAACAATGTTCCAGATAATGTGCAGCATGACATCTTGGATTTTTTGTTGGTCCCGAATGTGGTGCTAGAAGGGGGGTGAATAGCCCACTTTAAAAAAAAATTCAATTTTAAGTACTGTCTCTGCAACACAGAATGTTGGTGCGACCAGATAGGCCAGTGAAACTAGTGGGATCAATAAATGAACAGACAAGACAGCAAACAACTCAAGTAAGCAATAAATGAAAATGACAGAAAGAATAAATGAATAAGTGCTTAGAATGATCAGTAATAGCAGAGGGAGTAGGAGATAATGAATGGTATGCAATAAAGACTTTAATGGTAGTATAACTAAAAGGGATTAGAGGAATCTTAGCTTGACACACGATTTATAGAGGTTCGGTCCTCTTGACCTACGTCCTCTACCTTGACTTTTCCAAATCCACTAATCTGATGTAGTTACGGGCCTACACCAAGCCTTTACAACAACCAAGCTTTTTCCCAAACTTGAATCAACACCGAGCTCAACCCTAGCTCGCACAAACGCTCCCCGCACTTAATCACTAACAAGGACAACAATGTTTAAAGTGTGTAAACTTATCCTAATCGATCTAAGTATACAAAGTGAGTTATGGGCAAGATTTACAAAGGAGGAATTGAAAACAATCTTGCAAAAACCAAGTAAATACAAAAGAATAGAGTGATGTATAGCTTGGGAGAGATTCTTAAGAGTTAATGCTTTCTTTAGGCTTCTTGAATGCTAAAATCTATTTTCCAACGGTCATTTTTCGACTTAAATACCGATCTCCCGATTCTAGCCGTTGGTGTGACCGTTTGAATTAAATAGTCGTTATTTTGTCTTTTTCTGGCGCTAACAAAAACTCTCTGTCAAGCTGTCGATCTTCATTAGTCCCACTAATATGTGCTCTAAGATTGGTGGCACTAATTTTGCTCCAACTATCCTCCTTCTGAATATATCAGCCTTTCATATGCATCTATCACGTCTGGCATTGGTCCCACTAATTCAGCTTCCGATTTATGTCTTGGACTAAGTCTTCTTCAATCTCTCTTGACTTGTGCTTATTAATGAGGGCTTCATGCATAGTTTGCTTCTTCTGTGATACTGAGTTTTGTATGAATTAGTTTGCGCATAACAATTCATTAAGTATGTCAATCAATTTGTCATTGCACACTAGGTAGCTTGATTAGTCTCACTAATATAGAATGTTTTGTTATCATCAAAAACCTATGGAGTCAACATTTTTTGGGTGTAAGTAGAGACTTGCTCATTGAAAAGTATCTTGGTTTACCAATAATGACTGGTTGATCCAAGAAGAGAGAACTGCAAATTGTAAAAGACAGATTGATTGCCCGGATTCGTAACTGGAAGGGGAAATATTTGTCCATAGTAGGTAAAGCAATTCTTATTCAATTCGTTGCACAATCAATTCCACAATATCTAATGAATGTTTTCAAATTTCCGAAAACATTATTACATGAATTAAATATGATTACTGCACGGTATTGGTGGGGTGATAATTCGGATCGACGAAGAATCCATTGGAAGGATTGACATTCCCTTTGCACTTCAAAGTTGGATGGAGAGCTTAGCTTTCGAGATTTATAGGCATTTAATCTTGCTCTTTTGGCTAAACAATGATGAAGATTGATGCACAGTGAAAACTCTCTTTGCTTTAAAGTTTTGAAATCTAATGAAGGCTTCATTAGGGAGAAACCCCTCTTTTGTTTATAGAAGTTTGATGGCAGAAAGACAAGTGTTGCTGGAAGGTGCTCATTGGAGAATCAAATATGTTTTAATATTGATGTGTGGCAAGACTAATGGCTTAATAAACCACCTGATTACAAGCCAACACCAAAAGCTGGGGTATCCAATCAACCTCTGTTTGTTTCTGAATTGATTACTGCTTCTCGACAATAGGATGTACAAAAATTCGAGGAGCTATTTACTGATGAAGATGTTGATCACATCTTAACACTGCCATTTCCATTGAATTTCCAAGAGGATAAACTGATTTGGGATAGCTCTAATGTTGGAATGTTCATTGTAAAATCTACATACTTTGTTGCAAGGAAACTGCTTGATCGAGAAACGGATTTGATTGACAATCATCCTCTGATCTGGAGACTGAATGGCAAGCTAATGTTTAGCCGAAGATTAAATTTTTTGCATGGAGATTAGTTTGGGAAAATATACCAAGTAAATAGATTCTTAGACATAGAGTAATTGATATAAATATTACTAGTGATGTGTGTGGAGGTGTGAAAGCTTCTTTGATTCACACCTTTATACAATGCCTTTTTAGCCAATCTATTTGGAGACTATGTTGTCCTTGGTTGCTTCTTCATTTGGACAGTTGCGGGATGGTAATTACTGGTCTTCAATTTTACTGAGAGCTAAGCAACAGAATAATCTACCAATGGTGATGAGAGTTTGTTGGCTTCTGTGGTCTACTCGAAATAAATGTTATTTTGATCAACGATGTTTGCTGCCTCATGTATTGGTAAATCAACTAAATTAGTTTGTAGCAGATTCATCATCATCACGAGTTCCATCTTTGCGATCAAGGCCGAATGTTCAGTGGTCTCCTCCTTCTGGTGTTTATTAAATTGAACATGGATGTTGCTTCTAATTCGAATTTGAAATTTGCAAAGCTTGGAATTGTTTTGAGAGATTCTGCTGGTGAGATTATTACTTCAGCCTTCAAGCAAGTAAACTTTGTTGCAGATGTGCTACATGCTGAAATTTTGGCGATTCATCTCGGATTACAAATTGCATTAAGATGTAATGTCCAACGGTGTGTAGTGGAAAGTGACTCTCTCATGGCTGTTAGAGAAATTGCTAAGGGTGTTTCTTCCACTTGACAAGGAAGCTGTCTAATCCAAGAAATTGCTGATTTAGCTAAATCATTTTCTTCTTGTTCTTTTAATCATATTAGTCATGTTGTTAATGTTCTTGCTCATAGTATTGCACAACTTGATTTTGGTGTTGGTGCATACTATGTTTGGTATGGGGTTCTACCTCCATGCGTTTGTACTTCCTCTTGATCAATAAGGTTTCTACTTGATTATAAAAAAAAAAACCATTATAAAATAGGATATAGTATTTACCATATTAACCTTATTAATAATCAACAAAGAGGAAGAGGGTGATTATTGGGAGCTGGAGAAGAGATTTGAGTCAGGTTAGAAATTCAAATTCATGAAAATTCATGCCAACAAAACGAAACAGAAAAAAGAAAAAGTGTTTAGAGTTAAGTACGGGGAAAATTATAAATGCTATTGAAATTAATGTGTTGCCATATGGCTCTTCTTTTGCGGCGTAGAAAATTATTTTTTTTTTAAAAAAGAGTAAATTAAATTAAATTAATTATAATAATAATAACATAATTATTTGATGAGTTTTCATGAATAATATCTCTTTTTGATTTACTTATTGATGAGTTCTCAATGATTTGCAGTAGTTTTCATGTAATAGCTTGTTTCAAATAAACATATATGTAGAAAGGAAATAAATTCTTTCATTTAAAATCAAAGAAATAATTCTTTCGTTAAATGAAATTTTTATCGAGATTTTAGACAAATTAAAGTTTATTGATATAAGTTGATAATGGCGATTTATGGGTAGAGAACAGAGGTTCTGATAGCAGAGGGAAGAAGAACCGAAAAACTGAAAGAATCATATAGGGTTAATAAGGTAAATACAATATCCTTTTTAAAAATTTTAAGTGGTTTTATTTCCCTTTTAGAAATTATTTTTTCATAAGGTAGTAAGGGATAAATATATACAGTGTACTGCCCCTTTTTAAAATTTTCCTTTATTATTATTACTACTTTACTAGTGTTTAAACTGTATAATCATAATTATTGAAGGGATTATGTAACTGATTATTAGATTTACAATAATAAGAACCCAAATTAAAGGAACAAAATATAGTAAGAAGAAGTGATATATAGTTTATCAATCAAAGAGGGTTAACAATGAAAATAAAAATGAAAATTCTCTATGAGTTCCTTGAGTTTTCTTCCTTTCCCCTTGATGGGGTTTCTATCTTCCCCCATTAAACTTTACTATTTTAGATATAATATATAATTATATATTAATTAATAAATAAATAATAAATACATTTTAAATATAAATAATGAGTTAAAAAATAAATATAAATAAATATTATATATTTAATTACTAAACGGGTGGGCTTGAATGAGTCTTAGACAAACCCTTTTTTATTCAACGGGCTTGGGCATAAGTAGAGACCCATTTAGTTGGGGCGGACCGGGCTTGGACAAGCTATATAAGTACAAATTATAGCTCGAGCTCGATCCATGAACACCTCTAATTTAAACAATGACATTTAAGAAATATATTAAAAATAAGGGTACATCAAAATTTTACAACATCGGTACGTTTATATATAGTATATATTATTATATATTATTACAATTAAGTACTCCCTCAATTTCAAACTAACTGTCACTTTAGCCATTTTTACACATACTAAGAAAGCTATTAAAATTACTAAATTTTATACAACAAAATAAGCAAATGACTATAATACCCTTTTATCCATTTCTCCATGTTTGTGGAAAATGATATAACTTCTTAAAAGAACATAGAAACTTGTTGGAACATTTATTAGGAGTAGCTAGTAGTTGAAGAAGGATATTATTGGAAGAAAAAAATTAATATCGGTATCATAAAGTGACAGATATTGTGGGAAAAAAAATTTAGCTAATGTAACAAATAATTTGGAAATAAGGGAGTATTAATCTACCTAATTAGGGATTTGATAACCGAAAATTACATATTTTTTAAAAAAAAAGAGTTAAAGACAAATTGCAATTGAAATATGCCCAAATTAACATGTACTAGATTTTCATCCCGCACTAATGTTGCGGGTTTACAAATCTTGGTAATTGAAAGTTGAAACTTGACTGAAAATAAACTTAATTTTTTAAAATGATAAATAAAAAAACAAATCTAGGTAATCTTCATAATCTAACATGCATTTAAAGTGGCCCAAATCATTTTATCCATTCAAGAATGACTGCTTGTGAGAGCTGAGCTCAAAAGAAGGGGCATGAATGAAGATAACCAATGCAACTTACGCCACGAGGGAGTTGAAACTATTGAACACTTGTTCTGTGAGTGATGATTCTAAGGATTCGAGTCCGTGAGAGTTACCACGCAATCGAGTCTAAATCATATTTATAATCATTTATTTATTTTAAAACATTACCATAATCAATGTCTAGAAGTCTATACCTACCCAAAAAATAAATACAAAATTATTTGGGGCTAAACTTAATCTTAAAATCATATCTTATTGTTAATGTGCTTAATTGAACAAAAGAAAATTTTATGTAGTTCTAAACTTTATTTTAAACATTTACTACAATGAATAAAAAAATTTTCATTTGAAGCTAAAATTAATTTAAAACAAGCAGGGCGGTCTGCTCTTGCGCTGCAGTCATCTTCTTATCCGGGCTATATTTTTGTAGTTGTTTAAGTCGGTTAGTAAGAAGATCTTGCATTGACTGTTAGTTAATCAGTTATGAGAAACTCATACATCCAAACAAATAATTTGCATATATAAAACAAAACACATGATCTCTCTTTCATTCTAAAAGTGCATTACATAAATTTTATTCCATCTCTAGGTAAGTCATCAAAATAAAGCTAATATTCTACTCATCCATCTCTAGATATTCATCAAAATAAAGCTAATATTAATTGTTGTTTGAAATGTATGTTAATTATCTAAAAAAACATAGTACGCTGTGGTCATTTTTTAATCTTGATTGCAGTTGTTAAATTAATGAACTCGGGTAGGTGGAAGAATTTGGCTTCTGCATAAGAAAGACCTAATTTTTTGTAGACGAGAAGCATGTATAGTTGTCGTAGGAAAATTGAATTAGTTGAGAGCATTTGCAGGAGCATATGTAATTTACACAATGCATCACAAAATGATTAAACTTAGCATTGGCTAACTGTGCTTTTGGAAATGTTAAAATATACTAAATATAAACAATTAATAGAAATCTCAATAAAAAGGAAGTCGAATAATAAATTAAAAAAAAACTTTTTTGTAAAATAAAAGAGGAATGAGGAAATGTTAAATTTAAGTATCAAATAATATAATCAACAAATAAATCCAGATTTATCTTAAAAAGTTGTGGTGAGAAGTGAAAGCTCCGCACTTTAGGTTATGTCATCCTAAGGCGCTGCTAAATTAAATAGAAGGATGTTATCAACGTTCACCTGGAAATTTTAGGAAACAGAACGGAGTCCATGTAAAACCAATTCAGAGAAATGTTAGGAAGAAGAAACCCACCCAAATAGAAATGAAGACGAAAGTAAAACAAAACTAGAATGTCAATAATTTACCCATGAATCAACCATTATTGCAGATACATTTATAGCACCAATCCTTTGGAATTCCAGCAGAGGAGTTGAACCGGTAAATCCTAATATTCACACACAATTAAAATGTAATTAAAAGACACTTAATCATAAATATAAAAATAGTAAATTACAAAAAAGGGCAGCAGGAAAAGTAAGGGAGGAAATTCATCGAGAGTCGTTTTAGTCACCCGAAAAGTGTGAAAAGACCAAAAAAGGTCAAAAGGAGACACCACATTAATCCTCAATTTGGCCTTTAAGTAATTTCCATAGTCACTAAAAATAATATATAGTATATATACTACCTCGATAAGCTAAAATTCATTTAAATATACAATTATATGTACGATTTTACCACGATTGCATGGTAACTCCCATGAACTCGAGTCTGTGGGATCATCACTCTTTGTTCTGGTATTGGACGGACAATCTAGTTTGGATCATTTCTATAAGCATAAGATTTGACACATTTGACGAGGTCAACATTTCCCAATGAATACTAGAATGGATGGGGAAAAAGAATACCTCATACAAAATAACTACGGGTTCACAGTTGAATTTGCTCTATCACTTTGGTTCATTTGGAAACATAGGAATGAATGCTTCTCCAAAGGACTAACTCCAAATTCCGCAAGCATCACAAATAGAATTCTCACTTATGCAACTAAAATCACAGAACCTTCCAAAAAGAAGAACAGAAAATGAAAGAAGAAAGAGAATTGAAGTGAAGCATTAGAACTTAGCAACCTTTAGAGCTATCACCCTTAGCCTTCCAAGGTATGCCACCCTTGGAAAATGGTAGGTAGCTTATTTTTTGGGACGTCATTAAAGTTCAGGGAAACAACTGGTTTGGTATTGGAATGATTGTTAGAAATTTTGAAGGAGATATAAGAATCATTACCAAGAGTGTGAAAGCTACAAACAAATGCATTGCCAAACTCCTTTTGGTAAAAGTGACACTCAAAAGACTTGAAGAAGGTGGTGCTAATGTTCTATGGTGCAGGTTAAGTAAGCAGAACTAGAGAGCAGCAATTAATGGAACAACAATTGTCAACTGAAAACACTTCCCAATTAATGAGACCAAATTAGTACATGCATCTTATATCTATTATGAATGGTTTTATCCTGTTTGAAGGCTATTTTGCTCCTTGTTTATGCGTTTTGTCTTCATATGGTCTATTTGGAGAGAAATGTGTCAAATGTTGTAAAAAGGAGCTAAATGGATCACACTTGGATTCAAGACATCAAAGGAGCCCTTAAGACATTGGAAAACGCCAATACACTTGTATATGTGGAAACATAATAACACACATATGTGGAAACATAAGAAGCCATGGATCGAGTTCTTCATCAATGGAAGCTTGATCTATCATCCATGGAGTCCAAGAAGATAATTTGAGAAGACTACAAGCCCAATAGCCGCCTAGATGAACATATGTGGAAACATTTGTTGATATGTGGACACATATGGTCACTTGAAGATGAAGGTCGACCACTCTCTTATGTCCAAGCCCAAAATGGATCTCTTTAGTCATCTTAGCCCTAGTTTTGCCTATAAATACCTTTGTATTTTTAACCATAGCTGCAACCCTTACTTTTGCACTACACATCATCATATTGTTTTTTGCTTGTGCAGTTCTCTTTTGAAGACACCATAGCCGCCGAACTCTTCGTAAGTAATTATGGTGCTTTCACTCAATCTAATGAGTGGGTAGTTCCTCAATACTTCTTATCTTTTCCCATGTAGATTTATATTCATGATACTATGGTGAGACTTTTGTTCTTAACTCAATTGCATGTCTAAATACATTCAAATATTATCTCTGTAGCTTGCAGTAACCTATAACAGTTACAATGTTGATTTGATTAGTTTGTTGATGTGTGCACCGTTAGTAAACTAATTGAATTGACTATTGCTAATTCTAGTTAGATAATAGGCCAACCACCACCTTCTAGTTAGCACAAGTAGCAAAGGCCAAGATTGGTCATTGGTGGGTGCTAGTAAAGTCGGTTTAGCCTGAGATCTTATTTGTCATGATTATATAGTATACGATGGAACTATATGGTGTACGACTACAACATGTGTTCTTGTTTATAGGGTGTGAGCTATAGACATAAAAGGTTGAATATGTTGGAAGTTAATGCTTGGTTAATATTCGAGTTCTTTATGCATTTCCTACTGTATGAGGATGCCTCTCACGAGACATTCAGGCATATCGAATTCAGGAGAGAGATGCAATGTCGATAACAGGGTCTAAAAGCTAGGAGAAATCCGCTCCCAGTGTAAGAACAAAGGAGATTGAAAGCGATTATGACTGGTCATCCTGCCAGTGTGTATTTGCCTGAATTGATATCTTTAATGTCTAGGATCCATAGATTAGGATAGTTATCTTACATGGAGGGAAAATATGAGAAGTATGCTTGTTATTATTGAGATTTACCTTTAGCCAAACCTGCTTTCTTATTGCTTTCTTTCTATTGCTTCCAATTACATTTGACTTTCTTATTAAAAGTACTACTAACAAGTTTGCTTAGTTTGTTTAGTGATTTCCTTGCATTAACATTTTTCCTCGTGGGATTTGACCCTTGTTTGATCTGTCCTACTTATCCAAGTAGCACTTGAGTTCGTTAGGAATTTTATTTCTGAATTAGCTCCTTTTTATTAATGATCGGCAGGGAGCGGTCACCAATCAAGGCAGATATCAACCGAATCAATGGAAGCTTCCAACAAATTAACTTCTTCAAAAGTTGGCATCCCCTAGCCAAGGAGGCACTGTCCATGGCGAAAGTAGCAGCTAGTTTTAAAACCTCTTTTTTCATGGCCTTAATCTAATTTTCTCGGTAATATATATATAGACACACACACACACACACTTACACTTTTAAAGATTAGACCATGGTCTGTGACTGGCTAGGCCTTACCGCGAAGAAAAACATGGATGGAAAGATATTACGTCCTTGGGGTCTAACTAAAGGAAGTAAAAAGCCAACAAAAAGCCTTGAAATTTATTAATAGACTGTACATGCAGGGTTGAAGTGTTGATATGTGTGTCCTTAGAATTTTGAATTTATTATACTTACAATATATTAAAGTTCGAGTGCAATAGTCGGAGAGGGGTGCCGCGTTACCCCTCCCATTTTCCTTTTCTCTTTTTTTTCCCCTAAAATTTTGACTAATGAGTTATTTATCAAATAATCCTCATACATTTATATTTTCTTATTTAGTTTTTTTACAATTTTTATTTTACACTATTTAACCCCTTAATTTTTTTTAATTTTTATTTCATGTGTTGTGGCCTAACTTCGAAAATGAGAGAGCTTCGAGTGGCTTGCGAGAGAGAGAATGGTGAGAGGAGGGTCCCCGAGTATGTCCTGTGGGAACCCTCTCTGACGGTCAAGTTAGTAGAATCCTCTATGCGTGAGGTGAGAGAGTTAAAGAGTTTAGAGGTAGGCATAGCAAAACACGAGCCATCTCGTAGTTCCTCCCCGCTCTGTCTTGAATGGGGTGAGTTTTTTTTTTTTTGAAAAGTAGAAACGGGGCAAGGCGGGGATTTTTAGTTTTTTTTTTTACTTTGAAGGGCGGGGCGGTTGTGGTATATGATAACCCTCGCCCCGTATATATTAATAATATTTTTAAAAAAATCATTTTTATATATTTTAGAGATGTTTAAGTAGTTAAATTAATATGTTAAGCCAGCAAATTCACTCCTATGATGTGTGACCGAAATTGATGGACCATCAAAAGCAGTAATTGTGTTTTTGGAAATCTCAACCTTCAACTAAAGTTCATATTCTTGCACCAATTTCCTAGTGGTCTTCTTCATGGTATAGGCCACTTCACAATCTATCTCATGATGCGACAAACGGACATACAAAGCAGAAATCAGGTAGTCTCTGATAGCAAAAACTCACAATTGAAACACCAAGAATAGGAGTAGGAATGTTGATTCGAGTACCACACTTAAGAGGTCTATTAACATTAAGAGTGACTTGAACTCGAAGACACTTTCCCCAAGGCAACCCCCTTACCACACATCTACCTCTTCAACAATACCAATCATCTTCCCTATAACCAAACCAATACTTTCATTCATGCAAGCAAGAGGAAGACCATGAATTTGTACCTAGAATGGGCACCAATCAAGGTTAATTGCATCTGGTGGAGAAAAGCCATCAAATTCTTGCAAAACTATCAAAGACCGATTAAAACTCCAAGGTTGCTGCATCAAAATCTGGTCTTTCTCTGCATCTTTTTCGAATTGAAAAAGGAAAACTTTCTCTCCCAACTCTCTAACTTGTAGCCCTCCAGTGAGTTTCCATACTCGAAGAAACACAGTTCTAAGAATCTCCACTTTTACGAGTTTCCTAGTGAGGATTTTCCCAATGCGACAATGTGATCCCACATCCAAAGTTCCTTGTACTGAAAAGGGAGTAACTTCCAAAATAGAATTTTCTTCCTCACACAAATGAAAATTTGCCCATAAATTGTTCAAATCATCATCCAGCCATTGTAGGTTGAAAGAGGATATAGAGATTAAAATTGGAAAGGTAAAAAAAAAGAAGGGATTGGAAACTTGTACAATGACAATACAAAAGTTCTCACCAAGGAAGGAGTGTTGAAAAAATGCAGTAAAAAAAGAAAAAAAATATTTTAAAATGTATTATTTCCTCAGTTGGTTTTCTGAGAGGCTTTGCGGCTACGGGAATGGGATTTACAGACACAGTCCCGGTTGTTCTACCTGGTCCTGTTAAAAATCTAGAAATTATTAACAGTTAGTTAAATATATTTTTGATGCACCACCTTTTTTTAAATTTTCCCTAATAATAAAGTGAATAATGTAAGTTTTTACTTTATATATATTTATATAAATAATATTTTAATTTTTATTTTACACCGCCTATTGTGGTTCCCTGCCTGAACTCTATCTATCATACTATAAATAATAAAAAAAAAAATTCAAAAGAAATCGAAATTCCTTTCTCTTCCTTTACACCTAATCCAATTATAACTTTCTCACCAAAATTTCCTTCTAAATTTCTTACTAAGCTTACGGGTTTTTTTTATTTTTTTTCCTTAATCAAATTCTCCTTCTGCTCCATCCAGACAAGACTTTGTCGTCTTAGGTTGTCATGGAGTCGGACGACGACATGATGGAGGACGATTTCTGCGATTTAAGCGATTATTACGACGACCCTAACGATAACGAAAACGATTCTTACTCTAACGATGACGATGATTACGGCTTTGTTGAAGACGTTGATGACGATGATCAAGATGGCGCCGTTTCTCGTCGCTCCCAGGTCAATTTATTCAATTCCAGAAGATAAAGAACGAAGCTTTCTTTTTTGTAATTAGTTCTGAATGATAAAAAAAGAAAAGAATATAGAATTTTCTTAGTTCTGTTAATTTTAGAGTGTTATATTCGTTTTGTAGCTTGGAAAGGATTTACATGGAATTGGAAGATAAGTAATTTTTGAATTATATAAACAATTTAGGTGAAACTAGTAAAGAAAGATAGAATTTTTAGTGATGTTAGCTGTGAATTGTAGAGGTGAAATTGCTTGAAAATAATAGTAACTAGGAATAAAAGAGGTAATTCGGGGCAATGTTTGGCAATTTATATTTGTTTAATGGGATCCGTATAGAATGATGAAAGGGAATTTTTCTGAAGCTGATCATAGACTATTGTCATGCTTGAGGATTATTCAAATGATTTGGTTGATACCATCATTGAGTGGAAGATACTGTTTTTCTTGGTGTTTATTTTGTCCCTGATTTGTAATTCAATTATGTTGTTAAGTTAGTACCACATTTCATCTTAGTTTGGATGAACTGATGAAATAGATTTGAGGCTTAGTTTTGGGGTTGTGTTGTTATTGATGAATAGAACTGCAATTTCCTGCTCTACTACCATTATTAACATGCTTTGATCTCAATTTCAGCTAGGTTATACTGTTTTGAAAGAAGCAGATATAAAACAAAGACAGGAGGATGACATTTCTAAAGTTTCTACTGTTCTTTCAATATCAAGAGTTGACGCTACGATTTTGCTCCGCAACTATAATTGGTAATATCTTCATTCCTTCTTCTTCCCTTTGGGTGCTATTGAGTTGCTTTTGAGTTATTTAAATTCATTATTGTTGTCAATATTATTTATTTCTTCTATTTCACATCTTAGATTATGTGCACCATCGTTTTTCATCCTTTTCTGTATAAATATATCAAGCAACCCATTCTGCTCTTTAGGAAAGGTGAATGTGGCTGCATTTGCCTGCGTTTATTTCTGTATTTTCTGGAAACCTCTTTTTCTGAATATAATCAGCATAGCAGGAATGTCAGTAAAGTGCATGATGAGTGGTTTGCTGATGAAGAAGGAGTACGGCAATCTGTTGGATTGTTGGAGAGACCTGTTGTTCAAGTGTCTGATGCTAGAGAAGTAAGTTCTATAGATTTGCCTTTTCTTATGAAATCTTGTTTGTTTCTGTGAATTACCTACCACATGACACGTTTTGTTCCTTCCTGACCAGCTTACTTGTGGGATATGTTTTGATTCACTTCCACGTGAGACTATAACTTCAGCTGCTTGTGGTCATCCTTTTTGCCGGGCTTGCTGGCGAGGTATCTCTCATATGCAATGTCTGATAGGATACCTTTCCATAATCTAAATGATGGTTAAATATGAATGGTTTTTTGCTCCCTTTCTGCTGATTAGGGCCTTGATAACATAACTTTTTTTTATCTTTGGTAGTCAAGGTTTTGATATTCTAGGTTGCTGATTTGTAACAAATTCAGTGCACTTTGCTTGTAGAAATATTTCAGCCTTGTCTTTCTAATGCTTTTTAACATGAAATTTTTTCTTATGCTTTTGTTGCTAATTTTGTTAATTGTGATAGGTTACATTTCCACGACCATTAACGATGGTCCTGGATGTTTATCACTAAGATGTCCAGATCCATCATGTAATGCTGCCGTCGGCGAAGATATGATTGATAAATTGGCAACTGCTGAAGAAAAGAAAAAGTATTCTCGTTATCTACTCAGGTCTTATATTGAAGACAACAAGATGGTATGTTTTGCATTTGAAACCCTGAGTTATACCTTTATAAATTTATGTACACCATATTCAGTCCCCTTCTCCTTACATTAGCCATCAATAGCTTGAACTTTTTTGTTTACTGATAACTTGACTAGGTGAAAGTAGGTTAGGTTCTTCTTAAATTGAGCATGATTTTATTGTTCCCATAGTCTTAATGGATACTTCTTTGTTTCCTATGGTTCTTACTTTCTTGTCCTCGTTTCTTCTTATATTCTTGCTCACCACTAGACCAAGTGGTGTCCTGCTCCAGGGTGTGAATATGCTGTTGAATTTGCTTCTGGCAGTGGAAATTTTGATGTCTCCTGCATCTGTTCACATAGTTTTTGCTGGAATGTAAGTTTCTTCTGTTTTTTGTGCAAGTTTTTTGTATTTTGTGGACATTACTTTCTTCCAGATTCTTAGAGATCATCAATTTTGGTCACAGTGTACTGAAGAAGCTCATCGTCCTGTCGACTGTGCTACCGTGGCAAAGTGGATTTTAAAGAATAGCGCGGAATCAGAAAACATGAATTGGTAAATATAAATTTTAGTACTTTTCATCTGGAAGAAGCATGCTAATACTAATTATGATTGTGTGATATATAATTGATTTCCTGAACTTAGGATTAATCAGATCAACTGCTTTGTTATGGTATGATATGTTCTGTTCATATGGAGTTTCAGTATGCCTGAATTATTACACCTTCCTGTTGTTATTTCAACATGGTTATCTTATTTTCTAA
>AWWV01007842.1:0-50073 GCA_001974805.1 Corchorus capsularis
CCCCCCCCCCCCCGATACTGTCAATATTTTCTGCCTTTTTCGCACCATTGTCGTCTTCATCACTTGGAGGACTCATGTGGTGGCTTTTACAGAATTGGGTTTCAGTGTCAAAGAATGAAGGTGATGGGTTTCGAAATTTTCTACAACTTCTAAGGGTTGTTCTGAACGTTTGTGGAGTGAATAAGGAAGAGAGCGTGAGAAGATAAGAAAAGAAATTCAGAGAAAACGACAGGAGGATAAAGCCTTGGTCCCTTTTGTACTTTTTTATTTTATTATTTTATTTTTAATTTTTGTTAATTTTTTATTTTAAAAAAATAAAAAAATCAGATAATATATTTTAATTCCGGATTTGGGTGCCACGTCAGCAAAAAAGACGGCGTTAGTGTCATGTCAGCATATTTGACGGGTCTGTCACTGCTTGGTAACGTGAGGGACCTCGGGTGAGAGTTTCTGATAGTAGAGGAACGAATTTGTAGAAAAAAAAAAGTACAGGGACCAAAATCAACATTTCGTATAGTACAGGGACCTCCCGGGTACTTTTACCCTCCCATATCAGGCTGAGACAAAGGCAAAGCAACACTTAATATAAATAATAATAAAAAGTTAGACTGAAAATGAGATTAACCCATACGCATCCCCACTTTCCCAGTTTTCCACTGGCTAGAAAATTCAGAGCCCCCCCACACAAATATATATATGTTTCATTTCTTCTTTTCGTTTTGCTTCAATCCTTCCCAATTCCCATATCACTTTTTCTTTCAATGCAAATGCATTTTCTTTGTTTATTCATTTGTGTAATTCTCAAAGGTGGTTGAGCTTTGCTAATTGCTTGTACAGAATTAGTAGTAATGACCATTTCCACCAACGATTCCATATGTGAAAGAAAGTGAGTGTTGTCCAATTATTTAGGTGTTTAATGGGTCAATTTTCTCTCCACTTAAATTAAAGAGCAAAACTGTTCCACTACTTCCAAATTCCAACAACCCCCTAAGTTGTAACTTAAGTGCACAGTAGTTGACTACTAGTTCGCCTCTCCTTTTCTGTTTTGGTCTCGTCCTACTTGAAAAGTGGTTAATTCTTTTGCTGAAATTCATGTTGATAGGAGGATTCCAGACTTAATTGATCACTTTCTTATCTTTCAATTTCAATTGATTAAAGAAGTGTTAATAGATAGTTAGATACTAGTAGAATGTTCAGTCTGAGTCTTACGTATACCAAAATAAAACATGAAAACGAGTTGGGTTCAGTGTTACCAACCATTAGTATAGCACCTAATATTGAATTTTGATTAGTATAGTACCTATAATGAATTTTGAGGTTTCATATTCAAATCACACCATATATACATATGTGGCTTTCGTGCTAATTGATGTTTTTTTGGTATACATACCTCTTGATATCAATAAGGCCTCAACTAATCTTAAA
This sequence comes from Corchorus capsularis, assembly GCA_001974805.1. Lineage (NCBI taxonomy): Eukaryota > Viridiplantae > Streptophyta > Magnoliopsida > Malvales > Malvaceae > Corchorus > Corchorus capsularis. The sequence continues at coordinate 1,426 of AWWV01007842.1, forward strand.
TCAAGGTGTGTCAAACTGGCCTCAAGTAAGATTCGTTGCATATTTTTTCTAGTTATAAGACTTGAATTCAAAACCTAAATTAGTTAAGGGACATTGAACTCTTTCAATTTGATCCATTCAATAATCGTATCGATTTATTAGCATATTAATTAATAATAATTAGTTTGTTGGATGAATTCTTATTAAAAACTTGGACATAGAAGTTTTGTGACAATAATAATAAGATTACAACTGATCATTAAAAACCAAAAACAAAATACAAAAGCATAGTGTTACCAACTACCACACGGTATAATATAAATTGCTTTGCTTTGGTCCCCTAGGTAGCTATATATCATACTACAAATGCCCTTAGCTCAGTGACTGCCTCGTTTTCGTTTGTCTGGATTGAAACTCTGAAATAAAATTCCTTGAAAGATTAATTACTTCCACCGGATGAAAATGAAAGCATAATAAAAGACATTTATTGACCCAATGCATTCATTCTTATTTCCGCTTAACTTTTTTACTCCTAGCTTTTTTCCATATACGAAAAGGAGGGCGATGGTGAATGGTGATATATACATTCAAGGGGAAAAAATGGAAGGTGATCACTGCTGAGTGTTGACCCCTACGTACCTAAGATAGGGTTATCGTGCGCATTACGTACGTGAGTGAGTCATGGACTTATTAGACTTCCAAGTCAGGCTGAAATGTTGGTTGATGTTGAACCTAAAACCAATCGACTTCTCAAATTCATGATCGCACAGTCAATTCACGAAAGGGATTTCCACAGCAAGTCATTTTGGTTTTATGATGGTTGATGGACATGGATGAGAGGTATAAGCCACGAATTTTGGTGACTTAAAGATATATAATCCCTCTCAGGACTGATTGAGTAAGTGTGTTTACGTTTTTTATAGTTGAAATCTGAAGTAACTAAGACAAATTTGAACACTATTTAATTTGCTACTATTATTTGCAAATATTTTTTTGGTATTTGAGATCCAACTCTTACTGCTGGAACTAAGACCAACCCTCTACCACCAGACTATATATATGTCAACTTTCCTGTTTCTTTATTCATATGTTCAAATTCAGAAATGATAACCACATTTGACTATATATATACTATGAATTGGCCATTACCAAAAATAAAAATAAAAACAAAAACGCTTCTAAAATGCAAAAACATCTAAATGATAGTTTTTCAAGTTGGGTTGGTTTTTGACTTTTTACTATTAAAATTAACTTTTGACACAAACCATGAAGTGTTTGGCGTTGTGTTTGAATTGAAAAACTACTTTTTAAAAAAAAAAATTCTAAACACAATGTCAAACCAGATCTAAGTCACAATTAACTTCTCTATCAAACATGATTATTGTTTTGAGCCTACTGCTATTTAAATACTTTAATAATTTAGTTGAATGCTTGGATAAATTAATTTCCAAATTCAACGACCCGAAAAAGAAGTCCGTACAATTAGGATTAGTTAGAGGTCTTTGTAATGCTTCTTTTTGCACAATAATAAGGTCTTTGTAAATTGTAAGGCTTGTGATGTATGTGCCTGTGTTTTTTTGTTGATGGGGGAGTCGTTTCCTTTGAAATTTGATTGAAATTACTAAAAAAGAGACGGAATGGAAGCGTGAGAAGACACTGGTCCCACTTTGGTCTTAAAGGCTTAATCGTGTTTATTTATTGAGAATTGAAACGTGCAAGGATCAGCTGCCACGTATAATCAGCAACCACTCTGATTGATTATTAGATTCCCTTGCAAATCCACTTCTTCCCAAACTATGCTCGCCACGTAGCTTTATTTCATGTGTGATGCCTTACCTGCCTAACACGTCAAGAGTTCTGGTCCCTTGAAAATTTCCAAATTGCCACTACATTCCGAGTTTTTTTTTTTTTGGCACAAAGAAAGCAAAACCAACATTCCGAGTTTAATCATACTTTTTCTTTTTTTTTTAACACGTAGCTTTTACTTACTAAGAGTCATGACAATATCTAGCCTAATTTTAAAACCTTATATAACTGCTACAACATATTTTCGGTTTTAACCAAAAAAAAAAAATAACTGCTAAAAGAAATTCTTCATATAGTATAGTAGTATATATATCTATATACTAAAAACAATATGTATCAAAAAAATACTAAAAGTCATCAAGCATTTAACCTGGTGGTAGAGTACTGAACTTTTAGTTCCAGTCTACCAAGATGATGAGGTCTTGGACTCAACTCTCACGAAATGTAAGTTTGTTTGTAATTTGTTTGTTTATTTGGTAGGTATGTAGTTTATTTATGGTATAATTTCTAATTTGGATTGAATTCCCATTTAGATGTTTGGGCATAAAGATTTATTTGAATTGTAATGAGATTTCACTAGGTTTGTTTGTTGGGGTTTGTTGGCTCATAGATTAGCATTTCGGTAATGTAACTAATCATGTAGCGGTGTACGGGTATTTCTGTGCGTTTGTAATCTCAATCTCTTCGAGAAATGAAAATGATTCTTAACTCAAAAAAAAAAAACTAAAAACTTAAAAAAAAAACTAAAAACAATGAACCTTTTATTTAACTAGCTAGTACCATTTGTAATAATATGAAATTATTTTTAACTAGCTAGGCAAAATGATGGAGAGTATGAAATTATGCTTCTAAATTATGTAACCCTATATAATCTTAATAATAGTAATATTATTTTTAGCAATCTATCTATAAACTTTTCTAATTAACTCTACCCTATTATAGTTGCTTTACAATATCTCTGCATTATTTTTATGGGTATAACATTGCATTATTCTCGAGATTTGATTAAAATAAAATTGGAAACAATTACAATCACCGACAACCAAGAGAAGAGGCAATTGATCAAGAAGGCTATTTTTGGTTCATTTTTTGACTAATTTCCTTGCATAGAGAAATTGCTACAACCCAAACGTTAATTATTAATAATTTTGGGAAAATGGCACCATTGATCGATAGCCACACCATGCCACGAGTAGAAATATATAGTGGTAGCACTTATGATAGGTGGGGACTGAAATCAATAAGCCCATGATTTGATGTTTGTGGAAGGAGACAATTAGTTTGCAAGTAAATGTATTAATATGGCAAGGGAGAGGACATTCTTGGACCTTTGGTTCACGGATATTTCCGACTATTTTTGGTTCAATTAAATTTTTGCCTTTGATTTTGTTGGCTCTAGCTCGCTCATTCAATAATTTTAAATTGCTAATGAAAATGATACTTATTGTTGATCACTAATATAATCTACCAATGGAGCTAATTAGATCCCACTAATTCCTAATAAACTGATAGAATTAGTGTTTGTAATTTGATTAGTTACTCCAAAAATAAGATAAAGTAAGGTTCGGCATCATATCATATAGATAGATCATATAAGATATATATAAATGCTTGCATTAACATATACCAAATTAAGTATACCAAATTTAGTGCTTTAAAGCGAATATATACACCTAACTTTTTAATGCCGATGAGATGTTAATTAAGGTTTTATTTTTAACAAATTAGTAATCAAAGTTCAACATTTTTCTTCTTTACATGATCTCAAAGTTGGAATCATTTAAATTAACATATTTCATCATTTCATGGATCATAATCTTGCACTCACTAAATGCTCTTTTTTTTTGTTCAAAAATTACTAATGCTCTTATATTATTATATTATACATATTTGGATATCGTAATGTATGAATTAAATAAGTATGAAGTAATTAAATATAGGTTTGTTTGCTTCAAAAGTTATTATTATATATATATGGGTATTAGTACCACTTCATGTAATTAGATGGTATTATAGCCTCAAGGCAACTTAAGTAACTAGTTAAGAGTTTGAAAATTTATCAGAAGTATCGAGTTCAAATATCGTTGAAACGTAGGAGTGAAATTTATAAGGAAATAGAAGATTACCCAATTAACTTAACATTTATGTAACAAAACTAAACATTTATGTAACAAAACTAAAGAAGAGAAATTTATAACATTAATAATTAATGAGTATTGGTCGAGGCAAAATAGAGAATCTCTCAAGGCGAAATTTGCTTTCCAAAGCGGTTTTTGGGCTAATGAATAATGATGAGCACTCATATGTTCTTTAGAGTCTACAACTTGTTTATCAGAGGACTTCCATAAAAAAAAGTCATAAATCGGAGTTGGCTAACCATTCTCTAAAAAGGAATAACGAAGTGGGTGCTGGTTTTGCTAAAGCAAGTGTCAAATTAAAGGTTTATTGGTTTAATTGATTTTCAGTGGTAGTGTGTACTGTAGTATGGCGGGTTGGTTAATTTTCTTTTGTTTTTTCTTTTTGGTAATAAAGGTGTTTAGATTGAAATAAAATGAAGAATTTACATCTCTAGGGAGTGTAAGTCCATGACATCATCCATGAGAATGTTAAAAACAGAAATAGGAATACAATCCATAATTAAAAAGTTAACAGATAAGTTCCTCCCCTCATTGGCAAGAGCATCAGCAAGCCTATTTCCTTCCCTATAGTAGTATGAAAACTTGCAATTCGTTTTTTTTTTCCTTCAGGCTCTTGCAATCAAGAATGAGATTCCCCAAGGGATTGGAATTCAAATTAATATTGTTAATAAGACCAATAACATTTTTAGCATCAACAGAGACTTTCAAAAAGGCGATTCTTCTATCCCAGGCAAGTTCGAGATCGTCTCTCAAGGCCCATAATTCAGCTTGGAGACTAGTAGCATGGTTAATTTTCCTTCTAAAACCAACTGTCCATTCCCCAAACCCATTCCTAATGCATCCACCCGCACCAGAGATTCCAGGATTGCCCATAGAGGAGCATCCGTATTCAGCTTAAACCATCCTTGGTTAGGGGGAATCCAACCAACATTGATATAAGTTCTGCTACTAACTAAGGGGGTAGATAAACCCAAGTGAAAGAATTCAACAGCTTTAGAAGAGGCAGAATGATAAATGGATTACCCATCTTGAACAATGCCCCTAAACAGTCTATGATTCCTAGCAGACCAAAGACTCCAACAAACAAAAGCAAACAAATAAGGCCAAGGAACATTTTTGAAGGTCAAGGCAGAAGACAAATTAGAGGAGAACCAATCCTTCGAGTCATTAGGGAGGAAGAACTCAGGTGGGCGAGAAGAAAAAGAGTCCCACACTGTTTTAGCAAGAGTGCAGTCTCTAATAACATAGAGAGTTGTTTCCTCACTGTCAGGACAAAGATCACAGCAGAGATCAGAGGCAATATTTCTATGATAGAGCAGGGGTTTAGTACAAAGCCTATTTAACACAGCAAGCCACATAAAATGTTTAATCCTGTTATAACAGGGTATTTTCCAAAAATTTTTCCAAAAACCAAAATCATTAGAATCAAAAATCTGGTTTGAAGCAATTTCATAAGCCGGATTAAGGTCAAAGATGCCATTAGAAGCAAAGTTCCAACATTCATAGTCCAAACTAGTCTTATCAAAGGAAGTAGAAGTTGAAAGAATTAAATTTGAGAGAAAGTCAGGCAACAGAAAAGATAACAAACTCAGGTTCCAGTTACCATCATCATCAATTAAATCAGCCACTCTTAAATTATCTTCCCCTACATTAAGAGGCCCAAACAAAATGGATCTCAAAGGCAGATTATAATTATTAGGTAGCCATTTGTCAAACCAAAAGTTGGTATTAGAACCTAACCTAATGACTTTCCTAGTTCCTCTATTCAAAACCTCAGAACCCTTGATCAACCCTTTCCACACATCAGAACAACAACTCTTGTTTTTCCTAATGTTCAGTTTATATTTGCTAGTTAAAACTCTAACCCAAAGGTCATTAGGATTACATTTAGCCCTCCAAAGAAGGTTGGCCATCAAAGCTAAGTTTCTGAACTTAGTTTTCCTAAGATTAAGACCTCCCCTGTTCTTCTTCTTAGTGACAAAATCCCAGTTAACCAAATTGATTTTCTTACTATCCTGGACATCACCCCACAAAAAATTCATGTGTAATCTATCAACTTCTTCCTGAACGGAGGAAGGGAGGAGAGAGGAGTTCATAGAGCAGTCAATCATTGCAGAAGAAACAGTCTGCAGAAGGGTAAATCTGCCTGCTAAAGAAAGATGTTGAGCTTTCCAACCAGAAAGTTTAGACCTAATGCGATCAAGTAGGGGCATAAAGTCACCTTTCTTAGTGGCTCTACTCAAAAGGGGATGGCTCAAGTATCAACCCAGATTATTACATCTTTGAAACCCAAGTCTGCTAGTAATGTCAGTCAGTCTTAACTTGATCAGGCACCCTAGGAGAGTACCATATTTTAGTTTTAGAAGTGTTAACCTTCTGACCAGATTTAACACAAAATTGGTCAAACACACTAGTGATAGCCCAACAGTTCTTAGCATTAGCTTTAGCAAAAAAAAAAAAAACAATATCATCCGCAAACAAAACATAAGAAATTCTAGGCCCCCCTCTCCCAACTAAAATAGGGTTCCAGTTTTTATCATTAACTTTCTTCTCAATGGAGTTTGAAAGAAACTCCATGCATAAGATGAACAGATAGGATCTCCCTGTCTTATGCCCCTAGATGCGACAAAGCTATCAGAAGTGGTACCATTAACGAGCACAGAAAGTTCCGGAGAAGAAATGCAAGACAAAATAATGGCAATGAAATCTTCAGGAAAACCAAAGAATAAAAGCATTTCACCAATAAAGCCCCATTCCAGCCTGTCAAAGGCTTTCTCAAGGTCAATTTTGATGACCATCCACCCATCTTTACACTAACTATTCCTAGCAGAGTTAAGAGCTTCCTGAACTAACACAATATTGTTAGCAGCCTGCACATGATTAATAATATCCATCAAACGACTCTTTAACCTACAAGTAAGGATTTTTGTTACAATTTTGTAACAAGTATTGCCTAAGCTAATAGGTCTAAAAAGCCTAATGCTGTCAGGTTTGTAGGTCTTAGGAACAAGGCAAATCAAAAAAATTTTCCAATTCTCATTCACCTTCTTGGTGGAGAAGACCTTCTGAATAGCAAAACAAAAATTATCCTTAACCTCAACCCAACACTTCAGGAAGAATCCAGCATGCCAACCATCGGGACCAGGAACTTTGAAAGGCTTAAGACTCTAGAGAGCCTCTCTGATCTCTTCCACAGAAGGAATACTAGCAAGAGCATCGAGGGAACTACTAGGGGCAAGTCTCCTTTTAGAGATGTCAAAGACAGGTCTCAAAGAACAATGGCTAGCCTCGGAAGAATAAAGATTGGAGAAAAAATCCAGGATACGATTTAAACAACAATCATCCCTAAGCCAAACCCCATTATCATCCTTGAGAGCAAAAATCCTATTACAGCTTCTTCTAATAAGAGTGGTCTTATGAAACAACTTAGAGTTGTTATCACCTTCTGTAAACCAATCAATTCAAGATTTCATAGTCCAAAAAGTTTCTTCATTTTTAACCAGAACAGCCAGTTCACTTTTAAGAGATTTTTCCAGATCAATAGAAAACTGAGAAGGATTAGAGGCAAGACAATTTTGAACACCAAGCAAACGAGCCTTAATTTTCTTTTTTTTTATGGAAAATATTACCAAAAACATTTTTATTCCAATCCTTAATAAGAAAAGTGAATCATCCACAACAATATCATAACCAAAAGGAAAGGGAGCCCAAGCGGAGTTAACAATGCCAAAAAAAGAAGGCTCAATAAACCACATAGGTTGAAATCTAAAAGGTTTAGATTTAGAAACAGGCCTCAAAAGATTAGTGTTCAAAAGGATTGGACAGTGATCAGAGGAAGTACGAGCAAGGTGAAAGACTTTAGATTCGGGAAAAAGATCAATCCAGCTATGACTAACCCATGCTCTATCAATTCTTTCTTGGATAAGGGTTGAAATAGGTTGGGAATTTGTCTAGTTATACTTAGGGCCAATGAAACCAACATCAACCATGCCACAAGAATTGGCACAGCCATTTAACAAAGCAGAACGAGACATACTAACATCCCAACCCTTAAACTTATCAGCAGAACAAGTAGGTTCGTTAAAATCCCCAATCCAAAGCCAAAAAGGATGCAAACTGCTACGAAGGCAAACAAGATAATTCCAAAGTAATGTTCTACTCTCAAAATCAGGACTAGCATAAATGCAAGAAGCAGAAAAGAAGACATCAGAATGTCTAACCTTAAAGTCCACCGTTATTTCCTGCTGCGTTTTGCTATTGACAGTGACATCATACTCAGCAGTGTGCCACAACACCCAAATGCCACCAGAAAATCCAATCGAATCCACAAACTCGACACCATCAAATCCAGCTGGTTTTTAATTGCTTCCCCTCTAGCACCAGAAACTCGAAACTCACTAATAACCATAATACTTGGTTTATGATCAGCCACCAAACCAGTAATAGTATCCTTAAATAGGGGGCCAGCTGCACCCCTAGCATTGTAACTTAGCACTTTCATGAGGAACCATCTTGGATCTTGTATCTCCATCCCGGAGTTTTGCCTTAGCCGCTTAACCTCCTATTCAAATATAACTTTCCGAACAATTCTGGCCGAAATTCCACTTGATGGTGGTGGATTCCATCGTCGAGCTATGCACAGGATTTTGCGATAACGTAGGCTGCCTGAACGAGCCCCTCTGCTATAACCACCTCGTGAAGGTTTCCTTCTAGGACACAAGTCGTTGGAGGTTCCCTTGGGTGTTGGATCCCCACTTCTCTCACCTGGGGTGGAATGAGCTTCAAAAGCAACTTGGTCCCTAGGGATTGAATTAGACCCCTCATCAACAACTCCTTCTGGACCTCCATCCTCTGGAAAAGTGCCAGAGCTTCCTCTATCGATGGCAAAGCATGCAGTCCCAACTACTTCTGAAGAAACAGCACCCATTTGATTTCCTCGCCCTCCTTCATCTGCTCATCACCTTGGCTGTGTAAAGAGGGCAAATATCCTCTACTATCGGATCCTCTGCTAGATTCGAGTACTCGTTCAGACCCCTCGAAGGATATTCGATCCCCATGAGCTTCTCCAGAATCTCGACAATATTGATCAAGCCAATCGGATGGAGCTGCTTCGGAATTGGACTTTCCATGATTAGACAACGGCACCACTAATTGCGACTCTCCAGAACCCACAGTGGCAATGATAGGCAGAGAAACAGAAATAGCTTCATTTGAGACTTCATTAGGGTTTGGGATAAAAGCCTCTTTAGATGCCAAAACGACATCGTTCTCCAAGCCCTTATCTTTTGAATTCAAATGGGTCGGGTCAAGAGAGGAACCCGATGGCCCAACATCAAGATCTCCTCGCACCAAAATCTCCCTCTTTTCCAAATTTTCAAAATTTGAAGAATTTGAAATTGGCCGCCAAACCTGTACGGACTTCCCTTTTCCTTCAGATTCAGATCTGCGTTTAGACCAGTGCTAGCTTGTTTTCTTCCCCTTGAAGATCTCTTCAAGGACCTCCCACGAGATCTCCTTTTCTTTTTCGGAACAATCATCCATGGACCTCTATTGGAGTTATCATCAGAAGACATTTTAGCAGCAGAACAGTCTTCAACTTTATGTCCTAGAATTCCAAAATTAAAGCAACAAGAAATTCCCTCATACTGAATACACTGTTCAGTCTTCCCAATTTTAACTTTGTCAAGAAGCAGCTTATCAGATGAAATCTGGACGCACATCCTAGCAAATTTACCTCTACTATTCAAATCAATATGCATATCCAATTTGAAAAAGTCTGTCAAGCCTCTTACCAATTTTCTCAAGGACCAATCTATTGAAAAATTCGATTGACAAATTAGGCAACCTTACCCAGATGGTGAGAGCTGCTCCTCTTGAATCTCAGTTGGCTTGAACTCTGGTTCCCATTTTCGAACCATAATGCAACTGGAGCCGATAAACCAAGGCCCATTGAACAGGGCAGTATCATAGTCAGTCTTCCTCTCTAGCTTTACCAAGTAATAACCTTTATCCAGGTCTATGAGTTGGAATCTTCCCTGAATATTCCTAAGAGACTTGATCAGATCTTGGATAAACTTGAAAGCCAGAGCTCTTCCCCTGACATATAAAAGAAGAGAGTTTACCCAAGGGGACCTGATTTTAATTTTTTCCTCCCTAGTTAAAGTAATACGAGGAATGGATTCATCGTCATCCTACTCATCATCATCTGACACAACCATGTCAGGCAGATCAAACCCTGCAGAAGGAAATGACTGAGAGACACGGGTCTCTTTAAAGGAGCGAACAGAAGAACTACCATCTGTCTTCTTAAATGGGACAGATGGCCTTTCTTCTGTTTGAATCACATGATTTTCAGGAACCCATTCACGAGTCTTCAATGCAAGAGAGGACAAGAAATCCAACTCAGCCATTAGAAATTAAGAAGAGAGAGAAAGAAAAGAGAAGCTAGAGAAAACCATGACTCCATCTGGTTGGTTAATTTTCTTTGTTCCGGTGATTTGTAGTTTCTTTTTGTTAGTGTTATTTTTTTTCAATTCATCCTACTTTAGGACGGATGTGTTATGTTTGTTCATTTCCAGTTTTTTGCTGAATGCTAAAAAACTTTGCTTTAAAAAAAAGTATTTAATTAATGAGGTGATTATATCATCTACCTCCATAAGAGTGAAAGTACAAATCTAATCTCCAGAGCCATTTGTTAGAAGAGTTTTACTTTTTTGATAAATTACAAATCTAGTCACTTTAACTTTAGTTAAGTTCTTGTTTTGATCATCTGGCTATGAAAAATAATGATATTTGGTCATTTAATTTTACAAAATTAAATACTTTGGTTACCGAATCCTTAATTCGTTTGTGTGGCACGTCTATATCATCCATCATGCAGTGCGACATGATAATATGACATGTTATATCATCTAAAATATCACATGACATGGAATGAAAATACATACCATGTGAAATAGCCAAATCATCATATTATGTATTTGAGTGACCAAAATATTCAATATTAAAAATATAAGATGACCAAAACAGAAACACTTATAAACTTAAGTATGCATCTATGTAATTTACCCATACTTTTTTGATAAGGGATTAATCTCATACTAGAAAATAAAAATCTCGATATCTAGCTTATTCAGCTTTAATTAGTCTCAATTTCGTCAATTTATTCATGGTTGAACATGTGTAGATTTAGGAGAGACTTATTTATAGGCCAATAAAAAGTGTGAATGGAGGAGATTTAGTGGCAGCGGCACATAGCAGCTTTGGCCTTTGAGACCGATAAAAACCCTAGAAAAACCTTTTATACTAATTACTATAGCTACACTTTTTCCGCGGTTTCCATTTTGTCCTCACATTATATCAAAAATTATGATGATAAGCTGACGAGTGAGCAGTGACCTGTCAAGTAGGGTCCCTCAAATTCTCACCAGCTAGCGCCTAGCGGTGCTAAATTTGAACAAAAAGTCGAACGAGGTGTGTCACGAGAATGAGAAAATAATCAAAAAAGCACAAAACAAAATCTTGTTGGAAGCTAAAGTAAAAACAACGACCCAATAGGCTCAAAAGCCTGAAGCCCTCTCCGTCTCCGTGCTCTATATTATAATATGATTTTGTCGCGCCCACAAATACAATTCCATCTCTTGGTTGGAGTTGGACCTCACCTCTCCCATTAACGACAACTTCCTTAGATCCATATTTACATTTATTTTTGTATTCATCATAAATCTCAGATTTTAGCCTCAAAAACACCTGATATTCCTCCTCACGTGATTTCCCTCTTGTCTAAATATATTTTGAGTTTTGACCCTAATGTTAAAAATATATAAAAAAAATTAAAATTAAATTCTAAGTTTGGGTCGTCGACTCAGAAAAAATTTATGGGGCACATGGTTCACTATCATTTCAATGAATGCTAACTCTTCTCTTCTTGAGATCCACACTGTGCCATTCAATCCCCGCTTCTCTGGTTTGTGGCTTTGTGCAGTGGTGCAGCTATTTTTGCTTTTGGTTTTAGACTTTTAATTATTAGTCGACAATTAATGGAAACAACAAAGTCAAAACCACCTCGCTTTCTTAATTATGTTTTGCGTGCTGCTTCATAATTTTCATTTTTTATATGCTCAAAACATTTATTTTGACAACCCGCTTCTCTTATCTTAAACAAGTGTGAAATTTTTATTTGAACATTGAGATATTGCACTTCCTCTGCCCTTATATATCACAAATTTAATGTTATTGAAATTTTATTGCACTTCCTCTGCCCTTGATATATCACCATGATACCAATACATGTTGAATTGAGTACAAGGAGAGTGAGTTTAATGTCCATTAAATAAAAAAAAAAAAAGTGTCGTAAGAGTTTTTTTTATTTGAAGTCCATAACTCGACTTCAACCTAGTTAAAACATCATGTGGTTACCAGAATAACATAGTTTTGGACTAAAAAAATATAGTATCTAACATGTTAATTAGGAAAGTTAATTAAGTGTATTTTTATTGAGCTTATTGTTAATGTTATTTCTCGGTACAAATTATTATTGGTAAATAATTAATGGAAAATTATATAATACACTATGAATGGAGTTTAGCAAGAATTCATGAACAGCGAACAACGAGAGCGATTACTCACTACATCAAAAAAATTCCATTAGGGTTGACATAATAATTTTGAATTTTAAAAACAAGATTATATCAGAAAATGAGTATGCGTCAACTCCTCGCCCCACTTGTGGTTTGTGGTTGTGGAGTCCAATTTTTATACTATCACTATATCAAACTAGATCTATGTCACTCATTATGTGAGTGTAGAAATAAAAATGTAGTTTATAGTAGTTTTTTTTTGCATATTAAAGTTGGTAGTTATTTTTTTTAATTATATAAATAAAAATTAAATATTGTATATATTCTTGGTGGTTTTATTTTCAAATGGGTAGTTTTTATTTTTGCTTTTTAATCTTTTAAAGAGTCAATTCGTGACACAAACTCAGAACTTCACATTATAATTAGTATAGATAATATCCTTACTTAATGTTTACATGTTACTACTATTGATCTTATGATCTATATATATATATATAGTATAATATATATATATATATATTCTTACCTAAAAGAATACTAGTATGATATATATTCGATTCGGACATAGTAATAGAATCTTGACTTTAACTTTCTTGGTAAAAATTCTTAATTTAGATTCTAACATGAGTAAATTCTATCCACAAGGATAGTCAAATTTCCTAATTTTACTCGCATAATTTTGAACAATATTTGTATATCTTATAAAGAAACCGCAAAATCTATCAAAAAGAAAAAAAAGAAACCGCAAATATTGGAAATCAAACTTATTGGTACTACTTGCTAAGTCTGTTTTTTAAATCTTCGAAAGCCGATAAAAGGAAAAAGATTTTCCCAAATCAAACTGTTACTTTTAATTCGGGCAAGAAAATTGATACCTAAATCTGAACGAATTAAGGCATTTTGTATTTTTGTAGGTAGAATAAAATAAAAAGAATTTGTATTTTTAGTAGTACTACTATCATTTTAAGGCAATTTGTATTTTTGTAGGTAAAATAAAATAAAAAATAATTAGTATTTTTAGTAGTACTACTATCATTTATTCATTATATGAAATTTTAAATACTTTTTTGACTGCTGGACCCCATGAACATGAAGCGTATCTCGGTTAGCTACTAAACTTAAATTTTTTAAAATGAATTTCGTTATCTTAATTTGAAATCGCAGCTAAAATCTCAAGTTTACCCTCGTGTTTTTCTCTTTTTTTATTCCTTCCTTTAATTTACGAACTAAAAATTCGTTTGTTTATAAAATATAAACCGACCAAAAAGCTTAAGCAGAGTGACACCAACAAAGATCAAGAACAAGAAGCAAAATCCAAAATTAGCAGTAATTATTATTAGTATTAGGAAGCAAAAATAGCCGAAGCCGACCGCTTTAGCTTTCTTTCGTTAACGCAGAGACAAATAGAAACAGAAAAAAGAAATAGAGTCAGATTTTGATTCCGTAGGATCGGCATCGCTTCTTTATAATGGCGCTGCGGCATTGTTTTTCGGCCGTTCCGTTTTAGGGGGAAGAAGAAACGGTGTTCTTGGCTTCTTCTTGTTCAGCTGGAAAAAAGAAAAAATTAAAAGAAAGATAAGATGCAGAGGCGGAGTCGGAAAGTGGTGGTGGTGCTAAGGAAATTTCTAACATGCGCCATATGCACGATAGCGTTGGTGGGACTGCTCTCCGTGCACGTACACGTATTCCCTCCTTCCAGAGTCTCCGACTTGTCTGATCCTTACAAGCTCCCTACCGTCACTCAGGTAATTCTTTTTCTCTTTGATTTAGGGTTTTCCTTTTCATTTTCTTTCCCTTCAGCTTCCATATTGCTCCATTGCCTTATTTGTTTCTCTTGTAATTTTAGCTTTGATTTGTTTCCATGTGTATTTTTTATTTTATTTTTGGAATTTGGTTTTAATTTTCTTCTTTAATGTAGTAAAATATTTAATACAAATATGGAAATCTTTTTTTCTTCTTTCATTTTTTTCTTTGTCCTTTTCTTTATTATTATTATTTTTTTGGCTGAGATTTGCATTTTCTGATTATATTTTCTTTCCAATTTTTGAAGCAACACGAATTTAATTACCAGAAGTTAAGCACAGAGCTAGACTGGACGCAAGAGCTGGCTCCGCCTCATTTATCAAAAGAGCAAGCTCCGCCGCATCTTTCCAAAGCTCCTGTTTCATCTCGCAAGGTTTTTGTACTTCTATACAATTCTTATGTGATTGTTTGGTTGCTCGGAAATTGCTAAAATAAGAAATAAAGACAAAGAAATCGAAGAGAGCGATTTGCTGTTCTTGGATTATGTTCCTTAACATTGTGACGTTCGTGGTTTATAATTTTGAATTTTCAGAATAGTATCTATAAACTAAAAGAGAAGATTTTCTTTAATACATTTATGGAGAATGTTAAGTTGTTTTACATTTCTGCTTCCATTTGTTGAAACTTGAAAGTGTTCCATTTTGTTATAACATGTTTGAGTTGCTAGCTTCTGCTTGATGTTGTTGTTGCTGCAAGGAGTCAAGTAGATGTTAAGTACATACAGTGATGCAAAGTAGTCATGCATCTTTCATGTTTTCACTCCTTTAGATTTGACAGTTGGATGGTGCAAGTGGAAATCTGGATTTCGAAAAGCTGTGGAAGCCGCCATCAAATCGTGATATTGTGCACTGCGTAAAACCTAGTTCTAATTATACAGGTGAGGAGGTTGTCGATTTTTGGTTTTCATTTTATTTTAATGTATCCACTAAGATACTTGGATATTGATGTTACTATCTGTCATTGTTTATTCAGCTCCTGGCGAGTCAAGAGGTTACCTCCTAGTTCATACAAATGGTGGGCTCAACCAAATGCGAGCTGGGGTCTGTATCTTTTTTATCATTTTGATGGCTGAATTCATTTTGGTAGTATATATTTCTGTTATATTTTGGTTTGACATGCTTGGGTAACATGAAACTTGATTACTAGATTGGAAGAAACATGGTCTTCTACCAAACTTGTGGAACTACAGTACTTGCATGCTTCTTCATTACTTCTTGCTATAAAGCAAGCTTGACCTCCTTGCTTTCCTCCTTATATGATGGGATTTTGACATTGTCTTCCTTCTTTGTATGTGAAAATAAGTCCACAAATCCAGAATGATTTTGAATACTACCTTTGATCCTTCACTTGTTATATCTCCTGGTAGAGACAGAGACATTGAAGCGTCTGGTCCCCCGGAGATGTACATTCATAATACCCTTTGACAATATTAATTGCGTTTCCTTTAGCTTTGGGATGATACTAGAAAATTAGAATGTTACATGTGTTCAGTTTTACTGATTAAAAAAATTTGGGCACTATACCCTTGGTAGTATACACTCCAATTTATTTTTAGTTTTTCTTCATTGATTAGCTGATTGGAAGTTCATTCTTGAATTGCAGATATGTGACATGGTAGCTGTAGCCCGGATAATAAATGCAACTCTTGTAGTACCAGAACTTGATAAACAATCATTTTGGCAAGATTCTAGGTAGCCATTCTTCTTCAGTTGCAAAAGTAGTGCTGCTCTCTATCTCTTTACAATGGATTTCATAATCGCTTCTTTGTTAACTTGCAGCAACTTTTCTGATGTTTTTGATGAGGATCATTTCATTAATGCTCTGGCTAATGATGTTAAAGTCATAAAAAAGCTTCCTAAGGATTTGTCTTCTGCTACCAAAGTAGTTAAACATTTTAGAAGCTGGTCTGGTTTGGATTACTACCTGGAGGAGATAACTAGCTTGTGGGAGGAATATCAGGTTTGTGTGTGGAAGTCTTTGTTATGATTGTGCTAACTGGTTTAAATGATTTTCTTCATGGAAAAACTTTAACAAATGCTAATTTCCCCTCCTCTTTTCCAGGTTATTCGAGCTGCTAAATCTGATTCTCGTCTCGCAAATAACAATCTGCCACCAGATATACAGAAGCTTCGTTGTCGTGCTTGCTATGAAGCTCTTCGTTTTGCACCTGCAATTGAAGCAATGGGAAAGGTAATCAGTTTGTCCTGAATATCATACAATATTTGGAGTATTTAGTATGTTTTTCTATACTCATCATGCTTTCGAAGTATTGGTATGGCAGTTGCTGGTGGACCGAATGAGGTCTTATGGTCCTTTCATTGCATTGCATTTACGATACGAGAAAGACATGCTTGCCTTTAGTGGATGCACACATGGTTTATCTAATGCTGAAGCTGAAGAGCTAAAGACAATCAGGTATAACAGTAAGCTAGCTTTCTATATATTATCCAGTGGAACTTGAAAGAAACTGGGAAGATAGTGAAGAGATTACTGAATTTTGATGTACATGAGATTACATAGAAAAATAGGAGAACTATCACCAAGACTGGTAAGTGATCAACCCTTTGTAATGCCATTTTCTTTCTAAATGTGCAGAGAAAACACACCCTACTGGAAAGTGAAGGAAATTGATGCAAGGGAGCAGAGACACAAAGGATTATGCCCCTTAACCCCAAAGGAAGTCGGAATTTTTCTCAGAGCTCTAGGATACCCATCAAACACCCCCATATATATTGCTGCTGGAGAGATATATGGCGGCGATACTCATATGGCTGACCTACGCTCCCGCTATCCCATGTTAATGAGCAAGGTATGAAGTTGTGTCATTGCTGTAATTGGTGCTCCTTTATGCATCTAATCATGCTGCTACTGTCTGTTGGGAGAACAAATTTCACAAGGCCAGTATTGAAAAATAATACGTTAAACATGTGGAACTTGATATTTCAAAATGCAATTACAGTCGACCTTCCCTCTTGAAGCTAACGCATGTCAATTTAAGCTATCATGTTCCTAAATTAGTTATCATTCAAAATTTTCAAACTGGTTTGTTCCTGTATTTCTTTGCATTTATGGTTGCTTATACCTTTTTATTTTCTAAAATTGAGGGTGTACCATATTTATGAATGAACCGGTGCATACCTGCTGCACTTAACTGAGATCTTTGACCATTTTGTAATATATATGTTGCTATTAGGATAGTTGTTAGTGTTTTCCCTCTCTCTCTCTCATGTGTGCATAGGAAGGAAAATGCATGTACATGCACAGTTAGATACAGGTGCTATAGATACACCTGTCTAAAAATTGGTAAAAAGGTTGATAATGTTGTTTCATGCTTTGAAAGTTTAGGATGGAGAGCTATGATCTAGTCTAATTATTGTGATCTTTTGAAGGAAAAATTGACTTCTGTTGAGGAGCTTGAACCATTCATCAATCACGCGTCTCAAATGGCTGCGCTTGACTACATTGTATCTGTTGAAAGTGATGTCTTCATTCCAACGTACTCTGGAAACATGGCGAGAGCAGTTGAAGGGCACCGTCGTTATCTGGGACATAGAAAAACTATTTCTCCTGACAGGTGAGTCATTTAACTTGTTTTAAATTACCAATCCATGTTTCATATTTTATAATATTCTCTGGTGTATTGAAGTTCCTCTACTCTATCCTTCAGGAAAGCACTTGTCCGTCTGTTTGACAAACTTGAGAAGCGGATATTAAAGGAAGGCCCAAAGCTCTCCAATCGGGTTATAGAAATACACAAAAAAATGTACGTGGTTCTTGTCTTTAGTTATTTATATTCTCCAGATTGTGGCTTGTGTTAGGAGGAGACTCCATTATCATAGCCCTTCACATTTTCATTACAGCAGTAGTATAGATATATGTAGTATTCAGGCTCATTTAAACTTGAAGTTTTGCTCATGGTTTGTCCAGGCAAGGGTCTCCGAGGAGGAGAAGAGGTCCTGTCTCCGGAACAAAGGGCATGGATAGGTTTCGTTCAGAAGAAGCCTTTTATGTAAATCCTTTACCAGATTGTTTGTGCAGGAGGGTATCACAAAATGTGAACTCATCTATCAGTATTAGGTAGGATCAGATGCTGTAGAGCTGTTCTCGTACCGAAGATTCCCTAACTAGTTGTTCGGTGGCACCTTAGCGCATCTTATCCATCAACTCGAGGTAACTGAAGCTTGCTTGTGCCACAACAAGAACGGGGACGCGGAGTTTGTATATGTTGAGTTTAGGAAATTGGTTAAAAAGTTCAATTCATAGATTGGGAATGACACTTCGATTAGGAGTGCAGGGGGGCAGATTATATATAGGATAACACGGTAGGTAGCTAAGGGCGGGCGGGGGGGCCCTTGACATGCTTTTGAGAATGTGGCTAGGTTTGTGAAGAGTGCCAATAGGGTGATTCATTGGGGCACATGATCAATTGTACCACTGCTTCAAGAAATAATAACGTGCTCTCTTCATGTATTGATTTTTTCATTTTGCCAATTCATTTCATTCCATATAATAGTGAAAGCGCCTTGCTTTTTTTGTTTTTTTTAACCCTTACATTGTGCTAGATTGATTGATGAAGTTGCAAGTGAAAAATGAAAATCTGAATGTGTCTTGATTTGCTTTGCTTTAAAGTTTAAAGCCGAGACGAAGAGCGACAGTGGGAGTAGGACCCAGAGCTGGTCAAAGGGTGCAGCCCGTGCTGGATACAGATTTTGCTTACTGTTTATGTGGCTTAGCGATAGGGGCAATAAGGTCCGATTGGGATACTAGAAATCTCAAGAACTGGGCCCGAAATACAAAAGAAGAATCAAGACAGATAGGAATTAAGATAACGCAAAATCGTCAACTCTCATGCATACTCCACACGTACCCTCTTCACATATCTCCTCTCTTTTTTCTCTTTTCTGTGTCAAACGCTCTCTAAGTGGTAAATAGAAAACGAAAGAAAAAACATCTTTTTAAATTGGTTGAAGATTTAGAAATCAATGGAGGCAATGGGGGTCTCTTTCCTTTCGACGACACCTTCTTTCGTTTCTCTAGCCCCTATTCCGTCTCCCAACTCTAACTCTATTGCCGCTAACAGATTTTTCAATCGGGCTGTAAGTCTTTTCACATTTTCCTTTTAGGAAATGCTAATTCATTGTTGTTAGTCGTTGTAACTCATTGTTTTATGTTTTTTTTTTTTGAATAATCAGGGTGCTGTTCGTTGTAGTAAAACTGAACCCGGTGATGTTTCTGGTGAATTTGGTTTCCATCGTAGAGATTTTCTCAAATGCATTGGAGCAACCGTTGGCATGGTAATACCCAATTTGTTTCTGTACATTGTTTGTGATCACTCTTATTAATTCTTGAGAGCTACCTTTTGCTAGTTTGGCCATCGATGACTAGTTTTAATAGTTCAAGTTAATACTTGTATATTAATCCTAAACTGTTAATTGGTAACTGGATATGCCATATACAATAGTAGTTTACAAGAAACTCTTCATGAACTTGAATGATTGGGTGATGAGTTTCTGCCAGTTTTGATCTGGGTTTTTAGGAATTACTCTCAAGCTCAGGACCATGGGTTGAAATGGCAACTGCTGCTGATTTGATACAACGAAGACAACGCTCTGAGTTTCAATGTAAGGTCTTTTTTAACACTAGTACAATTTTACCTTAGAACTATGCTGAATTGTTTTTCACCCTTTTCTTCTGCAGCCAGCATTAAGGAAACCTTGTTTAAAGCTATAAAGGTAAATTTCTCTTATCCTATTCCTGGTTACTGCCCACATTTTGGCTATGTAACTAGAGGTGGCTTCTAGTCTAGAGCCTCATAAGTGAAGTATGGCATCTGTTTTTGCAGACTTAATTAGAGCATCGAATTCACATGCTTGCTATGTTCATTGTCATAATGTTATCTTTCAATTATGAATATCAGGAAAATCCAGATCTTGTTCCCTCCTTACTAACTTTGGCACTGAATGATGCTATGACTTATGACAAGGTCAGATACATAATGTGTTTAAAGTTTTTATGAATATATTAATTTTTAGGATATTCCTTTTTGACTTTGTTATGTGAGATGGAGAAGAAAAATAGGAAAAAATTATACTAACTTTCTGCTGCTTAAGTTTGTAGGCTACAAAATCTGGTGGCCCAAATGGATCAATACGTTTCAGGTATGTCATGTTCTTACATGAAGCATTATCTCAGGAACTACACGAGGCATACAGTTTATTCTCCTTAATAATAGTAAAGTGAAAGTGTAGATGCTAACACTAAAGAATAATTTTGAAGAATATCCTAATGAAAGGAATGAGATTTGATCTTCCATGGCAGCCTTGTAGTTGATTGACAGTATAAATTAGAATGTTTCCTCTAGATAAGATAATGATTGCCTTAAAGGTGTAACATTTGGAGATCAGCATTGCTGACTTATTGAATTTATTGTCAATGACCATGTTTTGTTCTCAGTTACAGGAGAGCTAAACCTTCCTTCAAGTTCAACTTACTATAGAATCATTGCTTTAGCTATTTGTAAAAGAATTAACTTGATTGCTTTTCTCTTTTTTCTTGCCTAAAGCTCAGAGTTAAGCAGACCTGAAAATAAGGGGCTTTCGGCTGCTATGAGTTTATTAGATGAAGCCAAGAAGGAAATCGATTCATATTCCAAGGGTGGACCAATTTCATATTCAGACCTCATCCAATTTGCAGGTAGTCTTTTCTTGAGCAGAGTTATGGCCATCTAGCATGAGTTCATTCTTTGAGAAACCTGACACATTATATTTTTATCGTGTATAGCTCAAAGTGCAGTCAAGTCTACATTTTTAGCATCTGCTATTAGAAAATGTGGTGGGAATGAAGAGAAAGGAACTACATTATATGCCGCATACGGTTCAAATGGGCAGGTTCTTTAGTATATGTTCCCTTACTGGTGTTTTCTACCCCGATTTAGTATTGTAGTTTGAAAGACTGATTATGATTCAAGTTGGTGGTTCACCATGATTCTAATAATTTCATATTATCTCAACAGTGGGGCTTGTTTGATAGGCAGTTTGGACGAAGTGATACTGAAGATCCAGATCCAGAGGGAAGAGTTCCTATTTGGGAGAAAGCAAGTGTACAGGATATGAAAGATAAGTTCAAAGCAATTGGCTTAGGCCCTCGTCAGGTAATTCCTCAATTATGTTCTCATCAGTCACTTTCTTAAGTTGTAATCTTCACAAAACCCTGTGCAAAGCTTTGTGCCATGTTTTTAAGTTACCAACTCATTGCTTAATTGTTTTTTCTGGTTTTCACACGTCATTGTCCCTTTAGATTATTATTTTAAATTATTTATATGGCAATGTCCATGTTAGAGTGGTCTTTCTAGGGTGCATTAATCTTTAATTAGTGCCATTCAAGCATTTCACTTGATAATTGAACAATCTAGACTCCTCACAATCATGGATATGCCCTAATCTCAGTCATTTACTTTTTCATCTCGGTTGATCAGCTAGCTGTGATGTCTGCATTCCTGGGTCCTGATCAGAATGCAACAGAGGCCTTGCTGATAACTGATTCTGAAGTTTCTCCATGGGTTCAAAAATACCAACGAAGCCGAGAAACAGTGTCTCAGACAGATTATGAGGTTAGTTAATAATTTATCTTTCCTATTTTCAAGTTAGAAGAGCCTTGTCCTTGTATGGGGCCATTTCCTAGATTGCCAAGTTTCACAAGGACGATTGGAATCGCTTCCAGCTAGCGTTAAGCAGGAACTTGATTATTGCAGTAATTGACTCTGAAGCTTGGTTTGAAATTGGTTTGTATTGCAGGTTGATCTGATAACTACATTCACAAAATTGAGTTCCTTGGGCCAACAAATCAATTATGAGGCATACACTTATCCGACCAAAAAGATTGAGCTGAGCAAACTCAAATTATAGGCAGAAGCAAGTAATTGTATCAGAGAAAATATAGAACCTGCCTTGTCAATCCAACAACAAATTTTCCAAGTTGAATATCCTCATCGACCTTTTTGTATATGCAATGAATTGTTTAATCCATCCGGTAGCTGTTAGATATTAATCGACGCTTCCACTCTTGAGTGTTTATAATAACTCCACAACATAAAATAGCCAGTTATAAAACACGTTTGTTGTTATTTTTTCAGTTCAATAAGCTCTTCTCGGCCTTCAATTCAATTGCTAAAATCAGCGTTTGCCTCAAAAATTTTCAAATGGCAGCTCAGTAAAATGGCTGCGTTTTTCAGTTCTCTTCAAACCCAAAATGGGTCAAATTTGAAGACATATATCTACCAACTTATGTCAAAGTTTAAATATTGCGTACATAAGAAAGGACAGTAGTGCTCAAAATAAAAGAGACCACAAAAATGAAAATCGCTCTTCAATTCCAGCAAAAAGAAAAGTCATTGCTTCCTGTTTTTCCACTACATTAACATTCTAGTTGTCTTTTCTCCTTTTTTTCCCTTCTTCCCCTCTTCTGATACTATATGCCTAAACTTGTTCTTTTCTCCTGTTTATTTGGATTTAGCAGATATACGTTCAATTCCACCCATGAATGGCCTTAAGGGATTGGGAATAATAACAGAGCCATCTTCCTGCTGAAAATTCTCCAATAAACAGACAAGCATCCTTGGAACTGCACATGCTGTTGCATTTAGAGTATGAACAAATTTGGTTGGTGCGGAACTGGCTTTACCCTTCTTGGAATTTGTTGTGGGCAATTCTGATGGACGATACCGTATTCCCAGTCGGCGGCTTTGATAGTCGGTGCAATTTGATGCACTGGATATCTGTTCACATAATTTGTATATCTAAGTTTCTAAGTATTTTAAACAGTTTGCCTCAACAAAGAGTATTATTACACATTTCAAGATATACCATTGCAAAAGCAAAAAAAGGCCGCCACTAAAACTGAGAGAAACAAACTTGCCATAGAAGAGCAGAAAAGCTTATTCCCATACCTCACCATAGCGTTCCAAACCAGGCATCCATGCTTCCACATCAAATTTGCGATAAGCAGGTGCGCCCAGGTCCCCTGTAGCCATATCTATAGTTCTGACAAGAAAGCAAAAAGTGTCATAAATAACAGGACAAAGTCAGTATAGAGTTTGTAAAGGTTTATGAGAGCCCATACTTGTAATGCAATCCAAGAGAAGAAAAGAGATCTTCTTCAATTTTAATAAGCTCCTCATGGTAATTATCACTGTCCTCTGGTCTGCATAAAATAAACATTTCTACCTTGCTGAATTGGTGTACTCTGTAAAGACCCCTGGTAAAGGATGGTACTAGTTAGTTTATTTAGAACTCTTGATATTCAGCTATTTAAGAACATTCTTTGTCATTACCCCAAGTGCATGATATATATGGTGAGAGATGAGTGAAACAAATATGAATCGTTAGGTAGCTAATCACCTTGTCGCTGTGCCCGCAGCACCAGCCTCAGTACGAAAACAATGAGAAAATGCCACATACTTCAGGGGTAATGAGGACTCAGCAAGGATAGAATCCATATGAATCCCCCCTACAGGAATCTCTGCAGTGCCAATGAGGCATTGGTCACTATCCTCAATAGAATAAACCTGCTTGGTGTTTGAAATAAGTATCAACAAACCACCATGAAATCCTAATTAATTTAACATGATAGTCCAACTTTGAGATACTCTTTTGAGAAGTTAACCAATCTGATATGATAAGAATGTTAAGCTCTATAAAAAGCCAAACGAGATAGAGGCCCTTGATATTTGCATTTATATAATTATTTTATGGAAAAGGAAACATAAGAAACAAACATGTGTGCAAACCTGCGTATTTTCTCCACGAGGTTGGAAGCCACATTTTTCAACAACAGATGACCTCACAATTTCCGGTGTTGTTAGTGGTGTAAATCCCCTTTTCATGACTTCTGTCAGGGTCCAGTTGACGAGGGCCAATTCCAGCATAACAGCTTCATTCTTCAGGTAGTAAAATTTTGAACCACTTACCTGTAAAACAACCAGTATAAGCAAACCTTAGCACCCTTGGTTTTTGGAACTCCAAGGTATGCATTCAAAATGTGATAAGATGCAATTAATTTTTGTTCATAAAAAAATTAGAAGTTGCTTTATAGAAACTCAAGTGCCACATTATACACCTACAAATTTAGATTGCAATGTAAGACACAACTATCGAGAGGCAACTCAATAAACGTTACTAACTCTGTCCCATAATATAGGTCCATTTTAACCATATCACAAAGTTTAAGAAAAGTAGTTACAACTCTAACTTCTATAAACTTTTATCTTCTCTTTCCAATTTTGTCCCTCTTCTCTCTCCCCCCACTAAGTCTCTCTCCTCCCACTTACTCCCTCATAGTCAATAGATAAATTAAATTCCAACTAAATTTCTACTACAACTAACAAGGGTAATTTAGATAACTTAGGTAAAAGTTGCATTGGGTTTTAAAAAGGGACTTATATTTTGGGACAAATAAAGTTTCTAGAAGGGGACTTATAATATGGGACAGAGGGAGTATTTCTCAATTTTACCAGCACCATTCTAATTAGAAATGGTGCAGTCATAACCTATACAAGATCAAGCTGGCTAAATACGGTCATAAGCAGTAGAACAACTAAAAATCACGATTAAACAACAACAAAATTTAATTTTAATCGACCAATAAAAACACGTAAATAACACATCAATCTGCTCAAAAGAAAAGGGATACCTCTGCAGCAGCATCAAAATCAAATAGATCTAGTTCCTTTCCAATTTGAAGGTGATCCTTGACAGGGAAGTCAAATTCACGGCGGTTACCAACCTAAAAATACAAATTAAACTTCAAATC
Source organism: Corchorus capsularis (assembly GCA_001974805.1). Lineage (NCBI taxonomy): Eukaryota > Viridiplantae > Streptophyta > Magnoliopsida > Malvales > Malvaceae > Corchorus > Corchorus capsularis. Next base: position 26,537 of record AWWV01007842.1, read on the forward strand.
TCTACAAATACACCAAAAAGCCAGCATATAATTACCAGAACACAAGAATTGAATCAAAAGCAAAATCAAATACCATATTCCTCAACTTTGAATTATCTTCCCCTCCAACTGGAACATCCGGGTGAGTCATATTTGGTATACATTGCGCTTCAAATTGAAGCTCATCTCTTAAGTTGATAAGGTCTTCTTCCAAAGTAGCAAGTTCTTCTTTCAAATTCTTTCCTGATACAGACAACCACACAGAAACACATTTCAAAAAACCAAAACAATTTGACCAATAAAACAACACTAGAAACAGGGGTGGATTGTAGAACATTGAGGCCCCAAAATTTTTCAAAAATTTCCATGTTTATATAAATAAATCTATATATATTTGCATCAAAGACTTTAAATTCCCTAAGCACCACCCTCCTCAAAATACAGTTTTCTTCAGAGTTTTCAACTGGCCACTCCAATACTACATATCAATGTATCTACCTTTGACTAGAAAGCAGCAGAGATTTGAGAATACCTTCTTCTATGAACTTCTGACGCTCAGAAGGTTCCAGTTTCCCTTTCATCTTGTTTGCAACTGTATTCCTTTCACTCCTAAGCCGCTCAACTTCCTGCAATCTGTCAGCAATACTTAGCTAAGTATTCCAAAATTATTATAACAAGAAAAAAGGAACAATCACATTTACATTATTGCAATCATTTTGAAAATTATAGAGCAGAAAACGAAAAGAACTTGACCTTTTGAAGATTCAACATTTTGTCATAAAGTTCAAGCACAAGCTCCAAATGGGCATTCGAATTTCTATTCTTAATATTAATAGCAACAGCTTCTTTATTATCTCTTATCCATTTGAAATCTATCGCCGCCTTCCATTGCGGCTTTAGAACTACAAAAGAAAATTTAACTGATCAGCAATAGAACTATATTTTACCAGTAAAGCATACTAAAAGATTAACAATTTAATGTAATTACCTTTATTATCAATGATTTCCGTGGCGGGAGCGGCAACCACAGCAGCGCCTGAGAGCGCTCTTACGAGAAGAGTAAAAGGAGGTGCTTTTGGAAGAGTGTGGCGGGAAAATAAAGCGAGGTTTAGGGTTTTCGGAAGTGGTCGGAAAATGAGGCGTGACGAGGAAGATGAAATTGGAATCGTCGTCGCCATTTTTAGGGATTGGATTGTCGTCCCGCTTAGACGACACTGTAAAGCCATTAGCTTTGCCTCCGCTTTGAAAACTATGTCTATGACACTGTCTCTCTGTCTGCCGCAGTATTTTCTTATTTTTCAGCTAAAATTATCTTCTTAGTACCAAAAATACAAACAGAGAGAGAAAAATTAGAGCAATTTTTAAATAACTCATCAAATAGTATTCAAACACGTGTTCCTTTGTCCCGCAAGATTCTCTATAAGACACTTATTCAACGGCGTCGTTGAGGCAGCTAATATTTGCTGCTTTATTCTCCAGCAGGTGGTGCCGAACGTCGTCGTACCGAAACGTCGGCGCTATAAGGCGAGGTTGTTGAGAAAAAGCCGCCAAGTTTATAAGCGTGGTCCAATAGGAAGCGAATATGTCTCCGCGTTGATCCGGGACACATCCTTAAATGTGCATCTAGGCCGTTCACCGATGCTCAAAGAAACACAGAAAATACAACTTTTAACCGTCCGATTATAAACTGATAAATGTGGATCAGTCACGTGTCTTTTGTCCACCTTCTCCAGCTATAAATAGTGTACGACTTTTCGGTTCACCCCCATTAAGATTCTTCCTTGCCTTGAACGTTTCCGAGTCGTATCGAAGAATTTTCTCTCGCTCCCTAGGCTCTTTGTTTTCTCCCTTCGCTTTTCGTTTTCTCAAGAAGAAATTTTGAGGTAAGCTTCTTAATTCTTGAAGTTTTATTTGTAGCTCTTGTTTTTCTTCATCGATTCTGGTTAGTTATTTAGAGAATTTCTTGTTTTGTTTGGGAGTTTGATTGTATTTGTTTACGTATCGTTTAATTTAGATGGCCCGTACGAAGCAAACTGCTCGTAAGTCCACCGGCGGCAAGGCTCCAAGGAAGCAGCTTGCCACTAAGGTTTCTTTCTTTTTCCTCCTTTGAATTCTTGATTTTGTGTTTTGTCCTCAATTCGCTTTCGGTTCAAAAAGGACTTAATTCTTTTTTCCTCAACAGGCTGCTCGCAAGTCGGCGCCGACCACCGGAGGTGTGAAGAAGCCTCACAGATACCGCCCTGGAACTGTTGCTCTTCGGTAAGTTATCAACCACCTCTTCTTCCTCCTTAAAATTCAATTTTTTCTACGATCAAGCATGATTTTGATTTGGATTCTTCATTGGTTGCAGTGAAATTCGTAAGTACCAGAAAAGTACCGAGCTCCTCATCAGGAAATTGCCTTTCCAAAGACTTGTTCGTGAGATTGCCCAGGATTTCAAGGTAAATTCTGATCGAAATTTGATATTGAATTTAGAAAATTAATTCAGCTAGTCCTTTCTTGGTGTAAATTCTTAGTTGGGGTTTTTGTCGATGCCTGTCTCGCAGTAAATTCAACTTGTGTTGGTGATAGTCTTTTCTTGTATTGTTGTTGCTTAATTGGGGGGTTTTGTCAATGCTTTTGCAGACTGATTTGCGTTTCCAGAGTCATGCTGTTTTGGCATTGCAAGAAGCTGCAGAGGCATACCTTGTTGGATTGTTTGAAGACACCAACTTATGCGCCATCCATGCTAAGCGTGTCACCATCATGCCGAAAGATATTCAACTCGCGAGAAGGATCCGTGGTGAAAGGGCTTAATTTTGCCCAGCTCCTATCGATTTTAGTATTAATTGGTTGATATGTTTAGGGTCAATGCTTTTAAAATTTCAATCTTTGATGATGTTATGACTGGTTAGTTGTACTGATGATATTATATGACTGATTAGTAGTACTATTCAATTTAGGGTGGATTTCATGTGGATTTGATCGTTTTATGATGCTGTAAAAACCTTTTAATTTTCCTAGCATTCCTTTAGCTGGCTTTTGGTAGTTGGTCGCTATGGCTAATTCCTTTAGCTGGCTTTGGTCGTTATTTGAATTTGCGTCTCCTCGTGATTTCATCAGTTTCATATCTGTTTTAATGTTTCATTGGATGGATGGATGATCCGTCAGATTGCGACTTTTGGCAATCAAATTCTGTGCGAGTCGCAGGGTTTATCGAAGGTTTCAAACCAAATGAGTAGTTATGGGTTTGATGATCAATTAAGTGATATATATGCAAATATCATGGGCTCATTATTCGTCTTTTGGAGACGGTCCTTGCTATAAACCTTCTGTAATAAAACGATTTATCTTGCTAACAATTAGTAGCGATTATTATTGAGAACTGTCTTTTTTTCCCCATCAAATAACCAATCATTAAATTAATAAGAAAACAAATATCCAGACAGATCGGGATAGTTACAGAGACTCAAAATAGAAAACAAGAAAACTCATCCTATGTCAACCAATTAATGAGGTGGTGCAGGGAGACTATCCTTGTTCGGAATGTGAACTAAAGGGAAATGCTCATCCCCTTCATAGCTCCCGTAGCTATCCAGTTTGCAGCAGCATTTCCCTATCTTACCTAGCTGAATCTTCTGCAGCGACTATCTAATATCTCTAACTATTGGCCTTATTTTCCAATCCCCATCATCAGAATGTAACTCTAAAGAATCTGTTTCTATTATTACCTTCTGCAAATTATCTTCTATTGCCAGCTCTACTGCCATTCTCATAGGCATAGCCAGAGCTTCAGACATCATAGCTGAACTAGCAGAGACCTGTTCACAGGTCCTATCTTGCATCTCACCTGGAGCATTCCTCCGAATGACTACAATACCAGCAATCTGTTTATTATGAACACAACCCCACTACAATTAAATTCTTTCCACCCTTTCTTAGGAGCAGCCCATCTATCTTCCTCATTAAGTTCTTTCCTTTCTAACATTGAGCTAATCTTCACAACATCCTTATTTGCCAATGCATATTCATTTGTGAGTAAGAACAAAAATGAACTCCATAACCGAATATGCATGAAGAAGATACAAGTAGCTATTTGCATACCTGTATAAAAATATGAATATCTATCTATCTCTGTGCTGGAATATTTCTCCAAAACCTACATATAATTATAATTGATAACTTAGTTGAGTCAATGTTAGCAACATAATACAGGAGTGGAAAACAAAAATCACCTTACCATCATGTATTTTGCTTGAGTTCATCAGAAGCAAATTGCATCCATACTTGGAATTTAGTGACTACAAGGAATTAAGAACTTGAACTAGTGAGCTACAGTGCAGAACAACAGTATAAAAAGCAAAATTAAAATCCAGCAACCAATCTGAAATTGCTCAACAGGTAAGCCCAGAGAGGTTAACTCATTTTTAACATCAATCATAGACCTGAGGAACAGAGAAAGCAATGGTTTCAAATAAACCAAATGTTCAATTTTTATTTTTATTTTTTTTAAAATTTATATATATATGAAATGAATGCCAATTTTGAATTAAACACAATTTTACCTAAGAGCTGTATCGTTTTGATCAAAATCACTTACAGAACTAATTATCCAACCGCAGCTCCAGATGGCATATTCATTTGGTAAGATATGGCGAATCCAGATTCACTCTCCTCCTCATCGCAAGCTTCTTGATCACAAGCATCTGGCAGATACCCTGCTCGTTTCATCTGTTTTATGAGGGCATTCAAAACAGAATAGATTTCCTTCTTCCGAGGATGACGCTTATCTTTCACCATAAATACATTAACATGACCCTGTATCTCAATCCAGCTACAACCCGGTTGCTTGATCACTCCTCGTTTCCTCATCAACTTCCTTACTCTAACAACATCTCCCCATCTTCCAAGCTCAGCATACATGTTTGAGAGAAGAACATAAGGTCCAGAGTTGCTAGGATCAATTTCTAAAAGCTTCTCTGCTACATACTTCCCTAAAGAAATGTCACGATGTATTTTACAAGCACCAAGCAAAGATCCCCAGACAACAGCATCTGGCTTCATTGGCATTGTCTCTATTAAATTCTTCGCTTCATTGAGGCAACCTGCTCGACCAAGTAAATCAACCATGCATGTATAATGGTCCTTCAATGGTGGCAAACCATACTCCACGCTCATAGATGAGAAATGATGTCGCCCCTCTTCAACTAATCCAGCATGACTACATGCACTAAGAACACCAATCATAGTGACATGGTCTGGTTTCTCCCCAGATACCAACATATTTTTGAACAATTCAAGAGCCTTTTTCCCATAACCATTTTGTGCATATCCTACAATCATGGCATTCCATGAGACCCAATCTCTGTCCATCATATTTTTGAAGACCTGGTTACCATCTTCAACTGATCCACATTTCATGTACATGTCTATAAGAGAGTTGCCCACAAAAATATCAGATTCTTCTCCAAACTGAAAGCGAAAACCATGCTTCAAGACATGTGCATGAGCCTGCCTTCCAAGCTGCAAATCAGCAAGATTAGCACAGGCATTCAGTAAATTGCCGAAGGTGTAATGGGTTGGGCAGATAGATTCTCTCTTTAGGAGACAAAAGAGTCTCAGAGCTTCTTCATCCTCCCCATTTTGAGTATATCCAGCAATTAGTGCATTCCAAGACACTATGTTCCTCTCCGTCATCTTTGTAAACATTAATCTTGCTGTTTTTACACTGGCTGCCTTTGCATACCCACTTACCATTGAGGTTTCAGACACTACATTCCTAACTTGCATCCCATCAAAAACGCATCTAGCATCTTCAATTCTGTTGCATTTTGCATACATATCAACCAATGCATTGCACAAGACAAGATCATCCCTTAACTTGTCACATTTCACAACACGAGCATGAATCTGCTGGCCTTCCTTGATTGCTGTCAAGGTAGCACAAGCACTGGCCACACTGGCTAGTGTGAGCTCATCTGGATGAATTCCAAATTCCATCATCCTCAGGAAAACCTGAAGAGCTGCAGTAGCTGGACCATTTTGCTCATAACAAGTGATCAAACTATTCCAAGACACTCTATTTCTTTCACTCATGTCATCAAAAGCTCTCTGGGCACAGTTAACAATACCACATTTTCCATACATATCAACAAGAGCAGAGCCCATATAAACATCAGATGAGAATCGAGTTTTCGATATCGAAGCATGGATTTGAGTGCCCATTTTTATGTCCTTCAATCCAGAGCAAGCGCTAAGAGCACTACCAAATGAATACTCGTTAAGCACAAAATCCTCTGTATGCATCCTAACAAAATAGAATATAGCTTCCTCAAATCTGTCTTGCTGAGCAAAGCCTGATATAATTGTATTCCACGAGCACTGATCATGCTCAGACATTGACTGAAAAATCCTTGCTGCCTCATCAATAAAACCACATTTCGTCAAGGCAGTGATGACCGAGTTCCAAGAAAAAATATTTCTTTGGGGCATTCTTTCAAACACTTTGTTGGCATCCTCTAAGGAGCCGCATTTCCCATAAGCATCGATTAGCCTGTTGAGAATAAAGGTCTCTGATGCAAAAGGCGACTTGATAATACGTGCATGTAGGCGATGGACGCCATGGAGAGACTTGGAGCGGATGCATGAATCCAAGAGCTTAGCAAAAGGTGAGGAGTCAGGCAACGAAATATCACCCACAATGTGCTTGAGCAATCCACGGCTCGCCATTCCATTATATATTTGGAGGGAAGAGGTTGTTGGATGCTAGGTTTTTGACGGGGCTGAGAAACACAATGTCATATGAAAAGAAATGAGGCAGTGAAAATGTTCTCAAGTCAAAAAAAAAAAATGGAAAATGTTCCAAGGTTGCGGCTTTTGATGGTAGTTTATTATACTTTCAACTTCTAATTGCCATTTGTGCAAAAAACCTTCTAAATTGCCAGGTTTGTGGCAAAGACACAGCATCTTTGAGGTTTAACCATTTGATCGGTCCAGCTCTCCTCGAACCAAGCCATTTTTGTCGCTGGTTATTGTGAACTAGCATTCGTACTAGGCTCATCTTGAAGCTGATCTTGTTAAGACTCGCCGTACTGGGCTGCGGCACTTTGGCTTAGTTATGCTTTTGTTATCATATTTGAGAGGGAAACGGTTGCAGGCTGCGTTTTTATCATGTTCAACACTCATTCCCTCTCAAATGATAAAACGCCCATTGAAACACCACAGCCGCTTTAATATTGGAACTCTCGAGCACTGTAAACTTTGAAGGCAAGAACTGAAAAATGTCAGCATGCTCGTTTTATTACAGTATTGATTTACCTAGTATCTGTTCACCGCAACAACCTGCATCTGTTTAATAGTTGCAGTAGAAAAAAAATTAAGAAAAAGGTTTCATCATGTGAGTGAGCGATATCAAACTTTATCGTCCTTATCGTCTAACATACATGCCAAAATTTCTTATTTTCTCATCCTGTCAAATAGGACATTTCCTGAAAACTCTTTTCCATAGAAATTCATCTGTGGTAAACTGGAGAGATGTAACAGCATAAAACTTCGACAACATTTTCAGAAAGAAGCCATCTACAGGGGACCTGGAAAAGTGCCATTCTCCCTTTGTTCATTCCATCGGTCAATCTGAAAAACAAGAAAAAAGTAACTGTTAGCACAAAGAGAGCAATATATCAAGTAACAGCATTGGCCACAAAATCTAAACAACTAATTAGTTAATTATGCATTCAGACAGATTTCTAATTTGAGCAGCCAACTTCGGAGCAGGCATCATCTTTGTCATTTTCAACAACCAAAGAGTAATATAGTCATTCAAATATTCTTTAAAGAAAAGAATGGATTAATCAAAGGCATATCGCTTCCCCATGCCTAAAAAGTATGGGAATCAGTAAATACCTGTTTTCAAGCCAAACTAAACGTTCTCATCAATGGGTATTTGTTTTTAGCTACCATCTATTTTGGCACTTCTTAATGTTAATGCTAGGCTTCAATGACTAATAAATAACGCACCATCTCTGGACCTACATTAGTAAATCACTTCGGTACAAAGAACGGAACCAGATTTAAAACTTTTCCAGCTTGGCAATTTATCCTTCAGCCAAAAAATCAATTATACGATTAAGAGATCTCATTCAAAAGCAGTTCAAATTTGGACTGCTGATATTCAGCCATAGAAGTACAAGCTTCTCTTTTCTTATGCCACCAAATTTACCCAATTACTATTTGACAGTTTTAGTTAGCAGCCCTTCAACACTTCAACATCAGATCATCAGTAACTGACTTTAGCATTTTAGAGTTAATTTAGCAATCCAACTCTTAAAAAGATGCAGGGCACAAGGCAATCCTGATTCAGGTATGTAATGAGAGCCACAAATATTAGACATCCAATGACAGTTAAAAACCTATGCACTGCAACTGACTAGATGAAATTCTTGGAAGAAAAGACCCACCCATTCTCCAGGACAGAGGGAGCGATAATACTTGGCAAACTTATCACACTCTGGAGCATCTTCTCCCTTTGCAGCTACACAACTATATAAGATTAAAAGATAAAATACATATCAAGAGGCATTGCTAAAAGAAGAGACCCTTTTAAGCGAGAGATAACTCAAAGACCAAGCTCAGCTTACCGATGATACTCAATATATCGTGTGAAGCAATGCCTTGTTTGGTTCGTGGTTGGGAAGCGGAAATCTGCTGGGGCAGTCTCAAGCTGAATATTAATCATGCAGTCATAGTCTGTTAGTAAACAATCTAACGTGTAAACACGAGTTCGCTATACAAGGAAATTTGGAGGCAGCAACTATGAAGTTCTTAATACACAAGATTAGAATGGCAACCTTTATCTCCGGTGTTTCTTCAGCATCACCTGAGCTCTCCTCTGCTGAAGGTTCACTACTTTCCTCCGTAGCAGCTGGAGCTTCTTCACCACTGTTTTCAGCAGCAGGATTGGCTTCAGTGCTTTCCTCGGCAGCAGCAGGAGGTGTTACAGTGCTTTCCTCAACTGGCGCAGCAGGAGTCTCCTCCACTTTCTCAGGGACAACTTCCTCAGAAACAGCACTGACTGGATTTTCAACCTCTTTTACTTCATCTGGTTTTGAAACATCTGCTTTCTCCTCTTTCTCCTTCAACAGATATTGCTATCATAACAATCAAGAAAATCATAAGTTTCCAGCATAATTAGGTCAAATAATTACTACGCCAACTACACAAAAGAGCATAAAAGGACCTAGTACCAGCTTAACTACACAAAAGGTTTTACACCAATGGGAATTGGGAAGTATGAAGGTAATGGAAGTTATCAATTTCCAACTTTTGCAAACAAGGTGACATCTTTGCAAAACCTAAGCAAGAATGGGCCGTTCAAGAAGTACAAACAAGCAGGACAGAAGATGATAGAAAGCTAAATACACCATTCTATAAAAATGATGAACACTACTGTTCAAACAACATAACCAAAAATAAATTTTCTTTGGGTTCCTGAATTGCAATGCTTATTTACAGCTACTATATGAATGACATGACCATAAGACCAATCGAGCACAAAAATTTAATTAGCTCTAAGTCAAAAAGCCTCGATGCTTAAGCCACTGAAAGCTTTGCTCAGAGATTACATCTGATCCATTTCACTATTAGTTACAAGATCAAGCATCACAACTAGTGAAGTAACAAACATTTGCTCAAAATTTGACATTTCGTTGAGAATCACGAAGGAGGCCCCTCCTCGAGCCAACATTGTTCATAGCCAATTCAGATAATTGTTTATTTTGATAAGACTAGAATCTCAAGGCAAATTAAAGCAATTTTTGAGCTTAATTTGGGATGAAAAAAAAGTTGTAACAAATTACGTTAATTACAAGCTCATGAAATCGGAGCTTAAACATAGTAGCATTTTATAATGTCACGAGCATAGAAAAACTCTTCATAAATGTTTAATCATGCCACCATCTAAGTAATTAAAAGATCAGATATGCTCAGGAAACTAAACAAACTCCTCATGAATGTTTAAATTTTAGCAACATCCAGCATTCCTCGGTCAGATCCGTTCATTTTCACCAAATTAAGGTAAATTCCAAAATATAAAAAATTGAAGATCGGAAGCTGTCCAGAAGTTGCAAAAAGCAACAAAAGGAACGGCGATCGAATCCGCGATTGCTACAAGGATTAAATTAAACTAGAAGACATGCTTTCAAGGAAATGAAAACAAAATCGAAATCAGAGAGAAGGAGAGCAAATAAAGGTACCTCAGATAGGGAAGGGGGCTGTTCGGTTTGAGCGTCCGCCATTGCCGGAAGAGGAGGTGGCGATCGGCTGTTTTTGACGGTATTCTCTTTTTCTTATCAGCTGCTGGCGAGTTTTAGAAAGGGCGGCCAAAGCAGAATAATATCCCCGAGACCACAGGGAGATGTTAGGTTAGGATTTCAGCGGCTTTACTGTTTTACTGCGGCAGTAAAAGGGGAGGGAAAAGATACCAAGTCCACGCGGTGCGTGCCACGTATTTCATTACTGCGGAGAGCTGTCGGGATAATTATAGTTTCACTTTTGGAAACTACTGGGCTGCTTCGATTTTTGCTTTCCTTTTTGGGTTCATTAGTTCATTAAGACTACTGGGCCGTTGGGTGGCTCCTAGACCTATGGGCCTTTCTATTGGGCCAACTATAATAACCTGTTTGGCAAGAAAGTTCAGATGTTTTCCTTTCCTTTGATCCTTACCTTTTCTTCTCCTTTTTCTGTTTTAGGATAAAAAGACGAGTATACTCAATGGTTTTTGTTTGGATTATATTTTATATAGTATTATTATTATTTATTTAATAGTTATTGCATCCACTTTCAATGTACAAGAATAGGTTGGGATGTTCTACACAATCCCTTGGGATCCCATTCCTGAATAATTTGAATGGCAATCCCTTAGGAATTAGGATCCCATTCCTGAATAATTTGAATGGTGCACCTAAGACATCGTTTGGCATCCGACTCAGGTTTGATTTTCCACTTCATGGAAGTTATATTTTGAAAGTCAATTCATTTTATTCTTTTTGAACATTTAATTAATCGCTCTTTTTTTAGTATTAAACTAAAATATTTCTCATGGTCCATGGATGTTCAATATCTATGGATGGACTATAACTTGGCATTGATACCCAGAACTCAATACCTTCCTCCAAACAAACCTTCCAAAAAATTAGTAGTTTTCTTTACATCCTTGGGATTATACTACTTCAGCCATTCCTGCAGCTGCTAGAAATCCAAAACAAGGACAACAGCAACAGGGAAAAAGGTTTTGGCTGATATATCAGAAGCGGGAACGAATAAGAAAAAAAAGGGTTCAGTCACTATTGTTGCCTTTAGGCTTTTACCCTGAAAAAAACTATAGGAGTAGCAGAACAGAAACTGTTGAAACTATCAAAGTGTTGCTTTATAAGTAGAGCAGGAAAATGGAATCATTGTTCATATGCTAGCTAAAGAACTAGCAACCTTGTCCAAGAAATGAATGCAAGCAAAGAATCTTGCAATAATTCAAAGAAATCCCACTTTAATTTCCAATTGAAAAATATGAGTAGCTTGCTAGATGATAAAATTGAATATTCTACAACTTTTCCTATCGAACCGACAAGTCTAGAATAGAATGAATAAGTTATATAGTAATACTAAGTGCTTGCTGGCCTCAGAATTCACCACTCACAAGAATTTGATATGCGAACTGCGAAGAGAATTATATATATAAAAACTGAAAACCATATCCAAGACCCAAGACCACTTTTTGAAAGAGCCTTACAGCAGCCTCAAGCTTAATTACAAGAAAAGTCTTCAGCTTCACAGGGAAAACACCAACTGGTCCAAACCCATCATCAATTCATTAAACAAAGTCAACTTTTTTACTGTATACATATATTAAGCTTCCCTTCCCTAAATATCCCTCCCAAAAAAAAAAAAAATTAGAAAAACACAGTCAAAGTTCAGCAGCAGGTTCATTTTCCTGCCAATTTGATAAACTTAAACTCTCCAACTATAAGAAGATTCCAAATTAAATGCGTGAAGCAGGAGGTGGGGTAGAAAAATATGCAATCAAAAACCTGTAGGAACATGTGAAGTAGTATTTTTATATGCATACAACAACACATGCATTATGCATATGAGCATAACCCCAAGGCCAAGAGAGAAAATTTATTTAGTCAACCTATACTTTCAGTGACAAATTACGTCCTGATCAGTACAGTATATGCACAATCAAGCCAAAAAAAAAGTCAGTTCCAAATTTGCAAGGAAAATGCTCTAAACTTTTCATGAAGATTCTTGTGACTTAAGGCAGAGGCAAGATTAACAAACTAAAAAGTTTTAATTCCTCCCTCTAGGAAATTCCTAAACATAACTAGTAGGACTGAATATTCATTTCTTCCAAACCTAACTTTAAGGAGACTACATTAATGAGACTTTGGATGCATGATTTTTCTTTTGATACCGTTAGAATTTTCCACCCCTACTATAAAAGAGTTTATTTTCCCTATCTTGCTACTAGTATAAGTATTATAGAGGAGGTCAATTTCAATGTCCTCTTCCTCCACCAGTACTCCCACAAGAGTAGTTGGACAAGCTGGTCAAACTAAGACCGGCTTTAAATTTGAAGACAGCTTTCTAATTCTACCTAGTAGTATTCATTAGCCACTAAGTAGGCTTACTAGACATTGCAAAAACATTGATTATAACATCAAAAACTCCTGCTACAGATCATTTTTAGTAGTTGGGATTTAGGAACATGTTTCTCAATTTTATAATTCTTCCAACAAACAGCAGTAACAAATGGCAGATAAATATCTTAAGTTCCTATTTATGTTTTAAGAAAAAAGCACTTAAACCCAATTTCCAATTCTTACAAATAAATCCCATGTCTGAGTCTGACAATCATTACAGAGACAACAACTGATCCAATTACTAGCAAAAAAAAAAAACCATGAACGGATATGGCTAAAATGAGATTAGCAGATAAAAACATAATCAGCACAAATATAGCAAGAACAAATCTTACAAATAAATAAGCTTCATCTACTACTAATCATTACTCTCAACTTTTTAAAACTTCTTTTTTACCACCCCCAGTTTGAACAAAAATAAACGAACATAATTTAGAAGTTTCTGTTTTTACATAACAAAGAAAAATGAAAAAGAAAAGAAAAAAAAGTAACAAGCTTCTAAATTCTAACTGACCAGGGCCAGACAAATTTATTTTTTTTTATCCAACCACTGGTAATTGAATAAAATTCCCCACCATAACCCTAACCATGTACAAAAATAACTCTAACACCACGTTTTTTCCCTTTTGAAAGCTTACCTGAAATTGAAAATTATCAGAGCCCTCGCCATTTTGGGCTTGGCACAGGTACCGTTGGCGAAAGAGGGAACCCCAGCTGACCCGAATTTGGAGAAAAAAGCAAACTTGGGGAAAGTAAACCATATGGTGACCGTGGAGAATTCAGGCACCCAAATGGCAGCGGTGATGATGGTAACTGTGACTGGATCATCCCCGTCGATGATACCTGTGGCGGTTGTTGTTGTTGCTGTGCTGGCTGCTGCGGAGGCGGTGGATGCTGCTGCTGCTGTTGTGGTTGTGGGGCTGTTAGGCCGCTCCAACGGGGTGAAACAAGTGGGGCCAATGGTGGGAATCCCGAAAATTGCTTAGGATTGGAATCAACAGCGGCGGACATAGAGCCTTGGAGGTACCGCATATAGGCTGAGACCGGCGATTCAGCCGCGGCGTGTACAGCCGGAAATGGCGGGAGTGGCGAGAGAGGCGCTGCAACAGGAGGCCTCTGGATGAAGCTATTACCAGTGGGTCCACCACCAATAGGAGGATTGGGTTGCGAGGAACCGGGGGGATTCATGTTGGGGACCACGCAATTCATCATAGTAGGAGGAGGACGGTTGCTAAGTTGCGCCAATGGAGGAGGTCGGATCCTCTGAAGTCGAGAGCTTTGGGGTTTAGGCTGGTGGATTGGCGGAGGAGTAGAGAACCGCTCGTGAGCCGGCGAACCAGTAAGCTTCTGTACAACATCCCTAAAGTCGTTCTTGTTGATGTTGTAAACAGGTGGCTGGTGCTGCTGAGCCTGAAGATTACTCTGGTTAGGATTCTGCGGCGGCAGCTGAGGCTGAGAAGGAGGTTGAGGTTGAGGTGGCAGCGGCGGAGGAACGTTCTGGGACTGGTCAAAGGAAGGTTTTTTAATAAGAGCTGGAGCGGTGGTTCCGGTAGAAGGTTTAGAAATCTTGTGAGAAAGCTTGTTGAGATGTTTAAGGTAATGATCTCGATTGTTGACGTTGGAGCCATTGCTGCTGCTACTGGTGATGGTGGTGGTGGTAGAGTCACCAGAAGAGTGACAGCTTTTATCCATTTTTAACCCCCAAAAAAAGGGCCAAAAAAACAAAACCCAACTAAATATACCCTTTGCTGCTCTCTATCTCTATCTAGATCTATCTATACTATAATGATCTGTTGTGTTCGCATAAAAAAAAAAAAAAAAAAAAAAAAAAGAAGAAGTAAATATCAGTTACAGAGGAAGCAGCAGCTATTTCTTTGGTGGGCAAATCTTCTTCTTTATGGCAGACTTAAGGGGGGGTCGGCGAGTAGGGACAAAGCAAGAGAAAGAGAAAGAGATTGAGAGAGAGAGAGGGAAGAAGCTAAGTTAAGGGGTTTCGGTTCATTTCAGAGCTTAGAAAATTATTTTCAGGCCAAAAGATGATGATGAGTCTAAATAGACTTTTATTACGAAAATTTAAAAACAAAACAAAAGAAAAAGTTTGCAAAAGAACGAATATGTCTGTGTCTCCTCCTTTGGTCTTTGCCTTTGTGGCGCCTGTCTAATCTAATGACTAATGACTAATACTACTATCTCTCTTCCTTTAAAAAAAATTTTCAGTTTTTTCGAGGCTTTAAAGAAAAAGAAAATTAAAAAAGAAGAAAACATAACCCGTAAAAGAAGCCACGCATACGCATACCTCTCTCTTTTTATTTCTCTCTCTAATCCAAGTAATCTTACGATCTTATCTAATCTTTGCTTGTGGGGGGTGTGACTTTTTTTTTTTTTTGAGCTAGATTTTGATTTTTGATTGCGGGCGTCAACAAATGTTTTGTTTATTGTCGTGTTCATCTGCCCATTCTTAAACTCAGTAACGAGTCACCAACTCAGTCACCATTGCAGTCAAATTGGCAATATTATTATTTACAGTCTAGTCTATGAACTTGCTTACTTAACTTGGAGGCCAAAAATAAATAGGGGGTGAAGCAATAGTGATTGAATTTCATTGGGTGTTTGAAAATTGAAAGCTCTTTAATTGTGTGATTAATGGGTGTTGGGGTTTTCCAACCAAGAAAATAATTGCTTCCCCTCCCACTTTTTTATTTTTCTTATTTAATAGTAATTTTTTAATATTTTTGTTGTTGCTTTGGAATATTGGAATCTGGTCAAAGTTCCGTTAAGAGAAATGAATGAATGTGAAAAGGGAGGGCAAAATTTCAATCCAAGTTGGGCCTTATTATTCCCTGTCCTTAGTCCTACTCTTCTTCTTTAGACGCAAAATAACACAAGGCTGCAAAAAGGGTGTTTTTTGTACCTCCCTTTGTCCTCACCCTCTCCCCACTCCCCTCTCCCCTCAGCTTTGGCTCCGCCCGGCCCCCCTTTTATATCTGTGCTTCAGCTTCAGCTTCAGCTTCACCCCAATCTTTCTCATCTTTCTGTGTGAGATTTCCTTTTGCTCAGATTGAAAGTAACCCTCCCAACCCTTAAAATTTGTGTTGACATGAGAAGTTTTTGAAATGCAAATGCTCCTCCTTTTCATTCACAACTAATTACCCATTTTTAGCCGATCGAAGTTAACTCAAACTTGAATTCTCTCCCAAGAAATCTTCTTAAATATGCCAGTTACAAGTTTATAGCTAGTTTTGGGACTAATTTGGGAGAAATGACCAAATATATAATTGCATGCAATATCTATTGGTGTACGTATTGAAATTTTGCATGGAGCCCAAAAAACTTGGAAGAATTAGAATCTTGTAGTAATAATTGAGAGTGAGAGGGGAGGTTAATACTATTTCAGTCAAAAAAACCAAAAATAATAATTCTGGTTGAAAAGAAGGGCAAAGGTACTCAAACCTTAATCAGAAGTCCTTTGCCCGTTAGCAACACTTACTCTGCTTGCAACTTGTATAAAAAGGGAGACAAAGAATCTGTGACTGTGATACAATAATCATGCGGGACACACTTTTGTGAGGCAAAGGCAAAGGCAGCCCATAAATAAGTCCATACTCGGCTTAACCTTTTTTCTTCGTTTTATGTGAATTTTGTTTGATTAAAGGATTTATGCTTGCTTGCTTGCTTGCTGCTCAGCTGCTTTCAAGTCCCGGGGTAGTAAGCAATGCATTTCTTCAAAAGCTTTTAAATGCAATTTTCACTTTCCTTCCTTCCTTTCGAAGCTACATACAACTTTAATCACTACTTACCTCCCAATTTGAGATATGCAAATATAAGATTTGTCACTATAATAATAATAATAAATATATAGCAATAATAGTAAGTGGAGTTGCCACACAAAGGATAATGATTGTTTTCGGTATAGAGTCCTCGTATATCACATCACAATCATATTGAGTTCTGATCAAATTAGAGTCGATTCCTATGCTAATAAAACAATTGTTCTCTACAATAATCACATTTGATTTCGATTATTTTTTAAGTTAAATTGTATTAGGCCCCAAAAGGAAACTCTCTCAACACTTGTTTTTTTTTATTTGCAATATTCTAATCTAAAATCTTATTTTAAGGACATTCTCCTTTTTTAATCCTAACAGAGATTATCGCAAAAAAAAAAAGATAATAAATAAAGCAACTATTGGCTCAAGTCGAACTCCACATCTTGACTTAATGTTAATGGTAAGAGGTTTACCAGTTTAGGGACTTCATGAAAGAAGGGTTCTCTCTTGTTAAAAAAATATAAAAAAGGACACAAGCTAAGTCAAGGCAATTTTGATTTTTATTGAAAATGTTTGGTAATTTCAGAAGCTTGGATTATTATAAATTAAGACTTTTTTTTAGTTGTGAAATGAAGTATAAGAAGACCTTTGAATTTGATTCTTCTTTCACTAACTATCAAAGGAAATGCTAACAATATTGGTCTACAATTTGTCAAATTAAGTTATAATTCAAGCAAAGAAAACTCCCTCCAAGATTCTGTTACCTTAAAAGAAAATTTTGACTGGTATGAAAACTCCCCACAAGTTTTCCACAGATAAAGATTGGTAAACTTGTACGATTTTGCTTTTTTCACCCCTTCTATTTCTTTTTAAACAAACAACTTTCCAAAAAGTAACATAAATATTAAACTGAGTTAATTTTACCATATTATAATCACAATTAAGGGCTTAATCATGCTAATTAGTATTATCAACAATATGATGGATTGCTAACATAGAGTTTTGTCTGTATATGAGAAAGAAAGGGATGATGTGGGATTGTGGGCCTAATCTCAAAAAGGACAAAGAAAATTAAACCTTACATTAAAATTAAAAATAAAATAATAAAAAAACTATATATATACAGTAGTATAAAATTCACATGTCATGTTCTGTTATCTTAGCTTTGGATGTTTGACCACTTGTTTAACTTGTTCGCCATTCCTCATCCAGGTTGAACCGTCCTTTTCTACCTTTTTTTGTAAGGTAATAAATAAATAATGAATATTTATTTATTCATATTAGGAGAAGAAGAGGTAGGCTAATCTCTTCACGGGTCATTGTTGGGCCATCCCACGCCGGGCCTTGAATATTTACCCGATTTTGATGCTAATCTTACAACTACTAATATTTTATGTTGTGTGGATTATGATTATTGTTATATATTTAATTTTTTGCCCAATATGTGGTTGGATTATTGACTTTAGATCTCATAATCGTTTATACTTTACTTTATACTAATAATATAAAATTCCTAAGGTATTGCATTTTATGTTATGTTATAGTTTGCAAACCTTAAAAACAATAAATAGATAATGCTGGTGGAATTGTTCAATTGGTTGCATGCATTTCTTAGTAGTATATATATTATCCGAATTTAAGAGTTTTTTTTTTTGGGTGAATAATGTTAGTACATAATTCTTGCCTTTTCTATTAATTTGGAAGTTATAGAATGAGTCAAAAATGACAATGAGTCTCCATGATTAATTAAAATACATTGATGGGATATTCTTTACAATTACAATGATTAAGACACTAGATCAAGAGAGATATATCATTAGTGTTGCTGCTAATTTAAGATATGATTATTATCCATGAAAAACAAAAACTTAGGATATGATGTTAGATATTGTCATCTAATTATGGCCTCAAATCTATTTATTGGTGTAAGAGGTTGGTCTGCAAGAATTATTAGTGTTGAAGACTAGATATCTTTCATATGGTTTGATTTATTTATATATTATTAGATAGTAAAAGTAATTTTCAAATTCTTTGTTGTGCATATATGAAATTTTATACGAATATACCCATTTATCTAGCACAAATTTTAAACAACTTCACAAATTCATGAAATTTACTACACAGTAAATCCGTCATGATTCAAATTGCAAATTCAATAATGAAAAAAGATCCCGTAGGTTCAATTCCTTTGAGCTACTATGTAGAATGAAGGAGTTGCACAGTCAAAAATTAACACAAAAAATGAAAATTTTCGCCGATGGGAGTTGGCAGAAATGGTTAAGACTCAGACTCTTCGTGCATCCTACCTAGATTCGAATCCCGTTAACTGCAGTCTCTCATTTGGTAGGCGATCTGTAAATTTCAAAAAGCCCGTAAGTGAAAGTCCAATGAATGAATCCATAAATCTCAATCTGGGCCGGCAGTCAACTCTAACTTTGTAGATGGGGTAGCCACTCATGCTCCTAAATTTTTTTTTTATAAATAAAATGAAAATTTTCTTATTTTTTTGATAAGTTTAAAATCTCAAGACACTTATATTAATATAATGTTTTGAAATGGATATCTATACCTTATTATTAAAATTATCTTTAAAGACACTTATTAAGATGAAGTTTTGTAATGAATATTCTATACCTTGCCTTATTATTAAAGTTATTCTCAAATTGTTGTATACTCAGTATTTGCCTCTTTTCCTGACATTTGTCCAAAATTGATTGATTGAGTCTCTTTATTCAAGGTTTTCTCCCATCCCAAAATAAAAAACCCTTTCAACTATCATATTTTCCTTCTTAAAATTAATTTTTTTTGTGTGACTATTGAAATAAAAAACCCCGACACATATATAGTACTATAATAATAATAATTAAACCTACTATTAATTTTATGTACGAGACTCTCTGAGTGCCACTTGACATTTGGTTTCTTTGACAATTGTTAATAGTTAATTTTCTAAATGTTTTGTTTATTATATTTATATTAATTTAGTTTAGAAAAATTAAAAGACATTCATCCCCTTTCCTATATAAAATAAATTAGCAAATAATTATAAATTAATTTATTATGAATATACATGTATGTTGTGTATGTCCATGAATCTAATTAAAGCATGGATAAGATTGATGACTTGGTTCATTCATACATATATATCTATGTGCTAAGTTCATCCCCTTATATTTATGGTGATGTATCTATATGCCTATAAATAGGCCACTTACTTTGTTATGGAATAAAATGAATGAGAACAATTTCTCCAATTTTTCATATTTTCTTCTTCTCCATATTCTATTGCCTCTATATTCTCTTGTCTTTTACATACTTCAATTTTACTCAATTGCTTTGTTTTGTTGTCATTTCACAATAAAATTTGATTACTTAACTGAATTTTCTTAAAAGAATTTATAAAATAAAACAACCGCACGCGAAGCGCAGCCAGAAAATTCTAGTATATAATTATCATTATGTCATTCCATGATTCAGTAAAAACTCCCACAAACTTTGAATAGATGGATCATAAATTCACTATTTTACATTTAATACTAATCAGTTGATTTAGGAAACAAAAGCCCACATCTACATAGAAACCCAACCAAGCGAGGGGTTGAGATTTTATCTGAACCAAACTGAAACTGGCCCCATACCCAACTAGAATCAAGTCATCAACATTGCTTCTAAATGGGTATGGACCATTGATGCCCAAAAAAAAAACGTATGGACCAATGCAATTAGAAGATGCTCTGGGTTTTCTATTTCTTCCGGCCCAAATACTTTTATCCTTCCATTTCCATTTCCAATTTTTTCTTTTCCCTGCTTCTTCTCTGTTTCCCGCCCCCTTATTCTCTATCTAGGTACAAGACTGTTGATGTCCCCCCTCTTAGGTGCACAGATGGTGGCTATTGGAAGTTGAGCTCACTTGGGAATGGTCTCGAATCGCATTGGCTTCTCTGCTTATACTGATTTTTTTTTTCTCTGCCATTGCTTGCTTTCTCTTCTTCGTTGTGCTTTCTAATCTCTCTTTCGTTCAAGCTTCAACAGAAGATGGTGGAATTGCAGTGCCAGTGGGTAGTGGAGATAAATATTTTAGGGAATTGAGCTTCCATGGATTTCTCCAGAATTCTCTACCTTATACTTTCTGTCATTTCAGCCGGCACTGTTTTCTCTTATACTTTTCCCTCTTTGCTTCAAGTTTCACGAGAAAAATGGTGGAATTGCAGTGGGTAGTGGAGGTAGATATTTTGGGGAATTGAGCTTCCATGGAGTTTTCTAGCTTATTTCCTGGCATCTCTTCATTTTTTTCCCTTTTTACCGTCCTCCCCCCTTTTCTTCTCAACGTCTTCTTCTTCACAATTTTCTCTGTTTTTCTTTCATTTGTTTTCTCTTTTTGTATTTTCCAGGTTGTCGATGGTAGGGTTCTACAATTTCAGCAGTTTTATTGTTTGCTATTGGTATGTTTCTTTCTTTCTAATTTTCACTTTTGTTTTTCTTTAAGATTCCTGTTTCCATATGCAATGTTGTTGTTGGATTTGATTCTTTTTCTCTTTTCCAGGTTGCTGGCCTTAGGATTGTAGAATTTTCAGCTGGGTTGTTTGCCATTGGTATATTCCGTCTCTTTTGTTAATTTTTATTTTCCGTTCTTTAATTTTCCTGTTTTGAGGTGCACTGTTGTTGTCGGATTTGATCTTTCTCTGCTTTTTTCTTCTTCCATTCGCGTTTCCTGCTTTCCTTTTTGATGAGGTGAGTTGTCTTTATAATGATTAACATCAATTTTATGCAGGGGAGGAGAAAGATCAGAAATATTGAATGTGATCTTTTTAGACATTTGCAATAGATTGTAGGTTTAATATTTGGATATACCGTGATGATTTTGTATATATCAGTTCTTAATTTGCGGTGTATTTCTGCAACATTGAACTTTGCAGCTGAAACAAAGTGACTGAGGTGTCAAAAAGAAGGCAATTCATCTGTGGAAAATCAAGGGACAGGTTTGCACACAATAATTCTTTTATGAATGCTTGCTCTTTCCTAATGTTGTAAGGTAATTCCAATCTGGTAGTCTTCACAATGAACATCTTTTAGTTGGATTTGGTTACATGTTTGGTTTATATATGGACCATAAAATATGTTATTCTGTATTGTTATGTTATCAAATATATGGCCAAGGCCAACCTGAGTGAATCTTTAGCAGGACCTATAGCCAAGAAGAATATGACATGTATGTGCATGTTCTTCCAACTCATTAGGTAAGAACTTGAGAATTCTCAAAGTTGTAAAGCTTGCAAAATTTTGGATCTTCTGTACTACATTTGCTCTTACATGACATTGACATACCATTGGATATACTATTAATTCATCTCTTTCCCTTTTCATCTTTCTTAATTTGCATGGCTTAATCTTCTAACTTATTGAATTTAACTTGAAGTCTTTTCTACTTATGTGTATATTATCATAGGAAACTGAGATATGTTTTAATATTTTATATCATATCTACTACTTTTCATTCTACTTTATTCTTTGTTAAGATTTTAGTAATTGACCATTATGCTTAAAGTAGTGACGATATGAAAAAATATATATGCTTTTAAAACACATATTTTCTTTTTCTTGCAGGTTTCAAGTGTTTCTTTGGCTGTTCTCTAATGACTTATACCATGTTTTAGTAGAAATTTTGCTTTGTATTCATACCAGGTTTAAATATATATGGTCTGTCATTGTGGAGATGTAGGATTTATTGCATTTCTGATTAATTGCTTTTAAAAGCTTGATCTTGACTTCATTCCAAGAGTTGGTAGGGGCTTATATCTGTGCTTTGCTTTAGACTCCAAGATTCACTTAGTAAATATTTGTTGATTTTACACTCCACATCTTTGCTGAAAGATGCATATATAATTACTCAAAATAATGCCTAACTTCTTATTTAGCCTAAGTAGTCACTTATATGAAACCAGTCAACATATTTAGCATATTACCTAATGAGTTTTTCTCTTCAGTAAATAAAATTCATTGTTTCAGCATTAAATATGATAATTTGGGATGCCATAAAATTATTGATTGTGTACTTCTGTTAAAGCAAAGTATTGCTCATTACTTCTGCTTATTCTTTTGTCAGTAGTATAAACATGGAACAGGTTTATGCCTTGAGCATTTGGATAAGTTTGAGTATATAGTAAAATGGTAGAGGCTGTGAATGCAGGTGAAAACAGCCATGGAAAGAGCGTTGATCATTAGCAAAGAAACAGAGATCATATTTAAATGACAAAAAGGGTGGGATTAAGACAGTGGCTTTCATGTTATCTTTTGTCTTTTGTCAATGAACTATGATACGGAATTTCTCTTTAGAAATTGCAGGTAGATGACTTGATATTGAAACATAATTCTGAGAAAGAATAGCTCAAACAAGCAAGATATCTGATCCTTCGCATCAGGAGAAAACTGTACCAAGTATCCTTTTTATACTGACACAAATAGCTTCTCTTCCTTTGAGTATAAAGTTATGCACTGTGCAATTGCAACAATTTACTATATTTTGCAGTTCTGCAATGAGCATTTCGCCATGGTTTCATGTGGAAGGGATCATGACTTTTAAGATGTAGCTTACATTTCTAAACAATAATATAGCTCATTGACTGGCCATTTATGGATTCTTAGAAAATATATAGGCATGGTCTTATAGTCCTCCCAACTTTCACTTCCCTGCTTTTCAGCAGGAATTACCATTATTTATTGATATTAATAATAAAATGTTGTGGCTCATAGTATGTGGTGGCTAAGCCAAAATAGCTTTTAGAAAACTTTAACTGCTTTAAGATCAAGGGGTCATATTTATTCATTTTATTGCACGATATTAGCAATGAATTTTTTTTTTCTTGCCTTCAAAAATATGTGGTTGCTTTAGATTGGCATGTTATTGGCTATGAAGCTTTAGTTTCTCACCGATCTAAGATTTTAGCTTACTAATTTAACGGGAGGCAATCTGTTTCGATTTCTTTGTCCCTGTTGATTTCTTTAATCTTCCCAATTTTCTAACATTGATATATCTATATATATTTGCAGGACTTATTCATTGGTACCATTAATGTTGTATTTGACTACAATTTCTACTTTTTAAAGGTAACATATATTC
>AWWV01007846.1:0-17428 GCA_001974805.1 Corchorus capsularis
AAACAAAGTACAATAGACCAGCTCGAATAAGGTTAACTTGTAAATATACCAAAAAAAAATTAAAGTACAATAGAAACACTTGAAAATTGATTTAATATTTGAAAAATATATATATATATATATATGATATTTTACAATTACAAATAAATATTTAACATGAAAACTATATTAAAAATATTTTTTATTTGTCGTGTCCTTGATTTTTAGAAATTATCGTGTACCGGTGTCAGTACCGTATCGTCGTGTTTGTGTCCATGCTTCCTAGATGATCACTGGGTATGTCCAAAACGATTGTGCCCACCAAGCTTTATTGCTTTTGAAAGAGCTCTTTATATATACTAGGTTTTTTCCCGCACTTCGCTGCGGGTTTTTCATACTCGATGAAGTTTTTGTAATCATTCAAATAGTTGCATTATGTTTACTCGTTAGAAAATTTTGGTATTATGTATGTAAAAACGAAATTTCCATTAGGTAATAATAATTTTAGGCCAATTGTTTTGTCTCCCTTTCATGCATTATCCTGCTGGAGAATGAAGCAAAATTTAATCTATTCTATAGATCGGATATCTATTGACACGGTAATATGATAGAAAAAAAAGAATTATTACATTGTAAAATTTCAAAAACTTGGTAAACAAATGGTGGTCACATGATAGACCTTAACCTTCCAGTAGAATGACTTTTAAATAACTAAAATTCAGATATTATAGGTCATAAATAAATTTATTTAGGTACAATTAGATACAATACTATAAGCCCCAAAAGATAATATGTTTTTATCTCCAAAGAAGATTAAAAAACATGTAATTTTCTTCTAATTAAACATAAATGGTAAACACCAGAGCAAAAATAGACAACATAAAATTTGCCCTTATCATTAATCCAATGAAGTCGAAATTAGAAACCAAGCTAAATCTACTCTTCATCTCAAACCTCAAGCTTACTCTTCACAAAATGCAATGCAAAATATATAGAATCATATTTATATCAAACTTGACAATTAATATGGTTGCATAAATATTATCAAATGAAGGAAATTCCTTGCAGGTATTTTTGACAGGGAACCATTCAGATTATACAAAAGCTAGGTGCCTACCACAGGTTTCATATAAAAAGGTCAGTGAGATAAATGCAGGAAAATTGAAACAAATATAATTAATCTAAGATTCAACTTTCAAGGCTTTTTACTTCAGTTTCATCCATATTCGACCTATTCCATGGTGCATGTATTTGAGAGGTTTGGAAGTAAATGAGTTTATTCATCATGATTCAACAGATTAACAATCTATCAAAATCAAGCTGGAATTGGTTCTTTTATTGACTGTAATTTCTATTAAAAGAAACATAGATCAATTAGAACTTGTTCACAAACGCATTTATAAATGGACCTTACAAACCAAGGACTTAAGAAACCATATAAACTAAATTGTAGAAGTTCATAGTGGTAGAGTCTTACATGTTTGGTTATTATTTATGAGCTGCTCTTTAATATGCCCAAAAATTCATGAATAATATATAAATGTCACCTGTAATCACTCATCCAGAAGAAAAAAAGAATTAGTAAAAAGTTAAAAAATAAGGCTTTGGCCAACAAATTGTGAAAGTGATTAACAAATTAAAAGGAAACCTCATAGTCACAATTCATGTTTGAAATTTACACTTTTATCCCATCTCTGTTGCCAACTCCAAGGCCCTTACAACCGCTTATCCTTCACATGAAAAAGTGTCCATCACATGGATTGTAAAGATAGTGAATTTTTTTTCAAAATAAAAGAGATTCATTATCAGAAGGTATACCATGCATATGAAGCATCTCCATGTAATTTTCTCTTAGATCAAATTTTAAGAAAGAATGATATTAAAATGGTATGCAAAGAATATATGAAAAGGGAAATCGCAAGAGCGTCTCACTTTGGTCTGTTTTCCCGCTTCCATTTTTTGTTTTTGGATTCATTTAAACACCTTTTTAAATCTAGAACTGGTACATAAAACACTACAGAAGAATATAATCAAGAGTTTTATTCCATCCCCCAAGCCTGCAGCAGTAGACAATTAGTTTGTGTTAGCAAAGCTCCCCAATGCACTCAATATATACCTTGCCTACTTTTCCATGAATTCTGCCATTCCTTTCTATCCAAACATGATACAATGCAGGCTAAACCAACATAGCATGTCAAGCAAGTCCAAGACTTTACTGATAAAAGGTATATCGACATAACAATCCGATAAAGATTATCTTACCATCATTAAGGATGGCACTAATTAAAACCATGAATGGCACAAAGTCAAACTTCCAAATCAAGGCAATATAAACATGAAGCCAAACTGCCAAAATACATCACTAAATCTATTTAGGAATATAGTGTCAAAGTTTCAAACGATATACATGTCTTTATAGACTTACCCCAATATGTGTGGTGATTGAAATTGCATAGATCTACAAAGTTGAAAGAAGTAAAAGAAAAGGTTACAAACTCTTGCACTATAGGATAAAGGATCATATAATGCAAATAATCCTCAAAAGCCATTTTGATGCTACTGATTATAAATGAAAACTGTATTTTTCAAGGATAATTATACACAAATGAAAATAAAAGCTCAGATTCCCTTGTTTCGTAACTCAGTTCCAGCATGGTGATGTCTCACCAAACTTGCTATGACTCACTCACTACTCAACCAAGCCAAGCGAAACCATAGCCATTTGAAAGATAACATATCAAACTAAAAATCATTCAAAGAAATCATCACCAAATTCTACCTCTAACATATTCAGATTTCATATTGTTTCCCATTAAAGTACTGCACTATTTTGTAGGAAAATCTGTGTAGTTTTAGAAACAGTCATTTTTCACTAACCTATGATTAGAACCTCAACTCGAAACCTTCTATAAAGTTGTAGAGGACTCAAAAACCTATTATTTAGACTCAAGAATGATTGGATTTGGATTCCATAGGACATAGTTATGCCCCTCGAAATCCAGGTGCTAAAATGAGCCTGCACAAAAATTTATGTCATTTCCAAATTAGCGACGCTTGGGGAAAATGACCATAACTCACTCGATATTGATCTAAATCAAGTGAAACCAAAACCAAATGAAAGGAAACTTAGTTTCCTATTATCCTGTAAAGTTTCATAATTTTAGGGCATTACCTCAAAAACCCTTACTTGCAGAAAGCAATGACCAAGAAAAAGAAAAGATTAGAACCCAGGTTCGGTAAGTACAATGTCTGAAGCACTTTGAGCGGCATCTGTAGCATCAGTTACAGACCAGCATGTGCATACCTAAAGAAGTTTTTGTAGTTAGCCTATGTTTATTTCAACAAACAAAAATTTGTACATTAATTTGTACCTTAAGTTCCTTTGCAAAGCTTCAATAGTTGACATGAGTTTGGGACATTCCAAAGACCAGTTTCCCTGTTTAGCATTTAGGAAAAGGATTCAAGAGTTATTGACTTCATTTTCAGGTTAGTCAAATAACCATAATAATCCAAACTTCATTTCTTAACCTAAAATCTTTTGAACATCAATGAATTGAATAAAAGATCTATTTTCTTTCCTCATCATATGCAGATAAACTGAAAAGCAACATGAGAAAGTTGTTGCTGGCCTCACTTTCTTTCCCTTATTTTTCTCATTTTCAGGGTAAACAAACTTAAAATTCTTTTAAAGAAAATAATAAGGAAAAAAAAGGCTTGCCTCCTCTGTTCTTACACCAACAGGAGCCATCTAGCAGAAATCCGAAAATTTCACCCATAACCAGAAAAAGAAAGACAAGAGCATAAATATCAATTTCAAATCCTTTTAAAAAGAAAAAAAAAAGGACAATCAATAGCATAGCCAACCAATTTGCAGAAACAAAAGTGGTTAGATAATCAGCAAAACAACATATCACTCTCATCAGCAAAATAAAATCTGATAATAATACAATATTAAATATAATTAATACCAAACAAAAACCATAGTTAATGGGGTGGGATTTACAAATCATACCTGAAAAGTTTAAAACTGGAGTCATAAAAGAGATTGAAGAAAAAAACTGCTTCTGCTTTACATGGTACAACGAATTAAGACCAACAATGAAG
Organism: Corchorus capsularis; assembly: GCA_001974805.1. Lineage (NCBI taxonomy): Eukaryota > Viridiplantae > Streptophyta > Magnoliopsida > Malvales > Malvaceae > Corchorus > Corchorus capsularis. The sequence goes on from AWWV01007846.1 coordinate 4,084, forward strand.
GAGAAGCTTAACAGCTTCCTGCATTGAAAAAAAAAACACAAACAAATTCAGATAACAACATAAAGAGAACAGAGAATTCCAAAACAAATGGTCGAATAATGCAAACAACAATATAAAGAGAGCAGAAAATTCCAAAACAAATGGTCGGATAAGGGTAGCTAACCTTCTTGCTCGAACTTGAACTCATTTTTGAAACACAAACTGCAGAAACAGAGAGGAAAATCATAATGGTTATAAGCATAGAATTCCCAAATAAAAACCCACGGAAAATCAGAACGGCAATAAGTGGAGAGAAAATGTGAGCAAATCCAACGATGAATCAAAGATAAGGCAGAATGAATAAACAACCAAGCATGAAAACCAACACAAACAAAACAATGAATCGAGCAAATAGAGGGCACAAAGAAACAGAGGGGCATGAAGGTTAAGCAAAAGGAAGGCAAAGAGAAGCGGAACCTGAGTCAAAATCGGAACTGACCCGACCGGAGAAGCACGGAACAGAAATGAAACTGAGATGCAATATAGGAGCAAGAAGAGGCAAAACATGCAAGGCGAGGCGAGGGAAAGAGAAGCGAGGAAAGACCCATACACAATGACTGAGGACAAGAATTTTGTGGAAAGTGAAACGGCAAAAAGCAGCCTGCTTTAAAAGAACAGGGAAAGAATAAGAAAAGTGAAATAAATTAAGCAGCGGAGAAACCAAAGATGAACAAACATCAGACAAACTCTGACTAGGTGTCACTCCCACACGTGCACTCCCACAGTCGCTGACCAAGAAAAAAACAATGCCTGAAGACAAAACAACAGCAAAAGGAAAAAGAGGGTAATAAAAACCGAGCCAAGCCAATGACAATCAAGTGTCAAGTTAGGCCAGACCCAAGTCAAAAAAGAGATATATTTGATTAGTGCATCCTAAGTTCCTAACCCAAACTCACTCATGTATAAATGTTAAATAAACATGATTTGTAAGGAAAATTAACATTAATAAACAATCCCACTATATATATATATATATATATATCAAATAAACAACCATAATAAGATAAGATAAAATAATGGTTGAAAGAGACAAAAAAGAATGATTCTAATTTAAGGCAACCATGATTCTAGTTAATATAACTCTAATGTAAGTTGAGTGATATGTAATTTAACCAAATCTAAATCTAAATATGATTTAAATCAAACTAATAGTAAATATCAATAACCAAACCAAACTAAAATTAACAACTAAACTATCGAAACATCCACCTTTCTAAATACTAAGCAACATCAGAAAAGAATAATTTTAATTTAAGGCAACCATGATTTTAATTAATATAACTCCAATGTAGATTGATTGAGTGATATAATTTAACTAAATCTAAATATGATTTAAATCAAACTAAAATTAAACATCAATAACCAAATCAAACTAAAATTAACAACTAAACTGTCTAAACATTCACCTCTCTAAATACCAAGCAACATCAAATAATGGCCAAAGGAGACAAAAAATGACATGAAGGCTCAAGGAGACAAAAAATGACATGACATGAAACCAAACCCTAAACATGAAATGACAAACCCTAAGTGAGATGAAGGCTAAACCCTAATCATGACATGAAAGCCAAACCCTAATATGTTATAAAAAGTGAAGGGTAAAAAAAATTTGGAATGCCCAAATTATCCTCAAGGATTATATTGGATGCCCAAATTACCCTCGACCCTTATACGAAATAACAAAACAACCATATGCAAAAAGACCAAAAAACCATGCAAATAGTACCCCAATTGAATGTGGTGAGAGTCCTTATTGGTTTTTTGGTAATCCACACTTCAACTATTATTGTTTGTTATTTGTTATATATATAATATATAATATATATATATATATATATATTCTCTCTTTCTATAGTATTTTTTTTTCTACTTGAGGATGTTAGGAATGGAAACCTAGTCAATAGAACTAAGCGTCAAGCACTGTACCACCAGAAAGTATGTCTAAATGCCTAGTAGCTTAGTATGTCTCTTTCAAATCTAGTTATTTAGATACTTATTCAAGTCTTACTGTCTTAAATAATTAAATCACTTTATACTCATATACTCCCTCCGTTCCATATTATCTGTTCCTTTTTGGGACCTTTTTTTGTCCCAAATTATCTGTCTCATTTAGATAATCAAGACACTTTTGACTAATTTTTACCCCTATTGAATGTGGAAAGAGAAACACATGTTAAGTAAAGTTGGGGATAGTATTGTAAAGTATGGTAAAAGTCTTATAGAATTTTGTGTTCCATGTTAATATTTGTGATATGATCAAAATGGATAGATAATATAGGACGGAGGAAGTATCATTAATTTATATTACTCATTTGAAGTGAATGAATAATCATATATCTTAAACCCATTATTCTTAATTTATCATTTATCCATGATCAATTTACTATAATTTGTTAATGATTAAATTCAGTAAACATTAATTTATTAATTAATAGACCTTATATAGTTTGCATTAAACACAATTCTTGGGGCAAATTTGTGGTGGGTGATTCAATTAGTAAGATTTATCATAGTTTGACTATCAAACTTTGGGGTTTGACAATGAATTTACAATGACATGATTAGTTGATGTACCATTAATTGCAAAAAATGTCAATTTTGCAACTGAAACAATACAAAAATTAAAAATTCATGATTAGTAAATGATCTTTTCAACTGATTATATGCAAATAAAGCCAAATTTACAAGGTATTAAATGCAAATTAAGACAAAATAACAAGCCATTAATTGCAAAAAATGTCAATTTTGCAACCGAAACAATACAAAACAAGTTGATCGACCCGCGCTGGCGCATCGAGCATTCTTGAAGAGGAAAAGCTTTGCCATCAACCTTACTAAAGGAAAGGCTTTGCCATTAATATTGCACGTTTTACTTTCACATGAAGAGGACTCAGTGGTTAAAGCTTGGGATTTCTTGTGGGAGGTTCGGGTTCGAATCCTGGGATGGGCGAGGTGGGATTATGGGAAAGGAGGGGACTATCTCCTATTTTGTAACTCATTTCAATATCATATTCCTCGGTAGCAAAAAAATGAAGAAGAGAAAAAGGCCCAAGCAAAGGGGGAATTAGATGGGTCATATTATTTGCTTCTTCCTTAAACCATACATGTGATTTGAGAATCGTCCACGAATTGTTCAAGCCCAAATTATCAACAGCTGGGCCTAGCCTGATTCTGATAGTTTCGTCAGATTATGCTCTATGCACAACCTCACAAAAGCAAAACTAGACCCCTGAGACCCCCCATAAGTCAAACCTCAAAATTACTCGAAACGGCAATCGGCGGTTCGTGTTTTCCACGTGTACGGTTATAAAATGTTAGACTAGATTCACCCAATGATTAAGTGACGCACAATAAAGTTGCTCCAGAGGGTATAAATAAGAACTAACAAGAACTGAGGAAGGACATTTTGGGGGAAAAAAAAAAAAAAAAAAAAACCCTAGTAAGCAGAAGAAGGCAAACGGGAACTGAACTGAACTAATTTGTGCGCGAGCGCAGCCTCTGCTCTACTCTGCCCATCATGAAGGTTTCATCTTTCAAACATGATTTGTCTCGTTTTCATCCCAATGCTAAGTTTTTAAAGTTTCAAAATTTGACTTGGATCCTTTTCATTTACTCTTTGCAGTTCAATATCGCCAACCCTACTACGGGATGCCAAAAGAAGCTTGAAATCGACGATGATCAGAAACTGTAAGCTTCCATGTTCATCTCTCTCTCACATTTAGCTTTATTTCGATTTTATTTTGTCTTTTGTGGGTTGAAATGGATTTCTGAATGAAATGGAAGTGAAAGTAATGGCCTTGGAACAAGAAAATCATATGTATGAATTGAATAGAGTTTGAATCTGGAAGCTTGTTGGATTGATTGGAATTGAGATATTCTAGCCCATAACCGCTTTTCGAATTAGTTCAATTAAAAGTATGAGACTTTCTATCACTTGCAGATATGGTTTGTTATTAAGCTTAGAATTTTAGTACATTGGCATTTCAATAGATGGAAATTTGCGGGTTGTAATAATAGTCTTGGGAAGTTCTGGTGGAGCAGCTGGTCTTATCTTGTTTAAATGACTTGACACTTTTATCTTGTAATGTGGATGTTTCGCACTTATTGACTCCTTGTAATTATACTGTATAGCCGAGCATTTTTTGACAAGAGGATCTCACAGGAGGTCAGCGGAGATGCTCTTGGAGAGGTAAGCTTATGAGAAACAATTGATTTGTGAAGTCATTATGACTAGTTCAAATCATAGATAAACTCAAGGCTTTGTTTTTTCCTTTTATGTTTTTTCACAGGAATTTAAGGGCTATGTTTTCAAAATCATGGGAGGATGTGACAAGCAGGGATTCCCAATGAAACAGGGAGTGTTGACTCCTGGTCGTGTCCGTCTATTGCTCCACAGAGGTTGGTGCTTACTGTTTAGCTTGGTAGCAGCTTGCCTTTGTAGTATGAATGATAAAGTTATATTTTCTCTGCAGGCACACCTTGCTTCCGAGGATATGGTAGGCGTAATGGAGAGCGAAGGAGGAAGTCTGTTCGTGGATGCATTGTGAGCCCTGATCTCTCTGTTCTCAACCTGGTAATTGTGAAAAAGGGTGAGAATGATCTTCCTGGCCTGACCGATACTGAGAAACCAAGAATGAGAGGTCCCAAGAGGGCATCAAAGATCCGAAAACTTTTCAATCTTTCGAAGGAGGATGATGTCCGAAAGTATGTCAACACTTACCGTCGAACATTTTCAACAAAATCCGGTAGGTTGCTATACGATTTCTGCTGCATTACTGTTAATTGTTATGAGATGAAAACAATCAAGAGTCTTACTGTGAAAACAATCAAGAGTAGTGTCATAAAGAACGTGTTGTGTACTTGTGTAGTATCATTAAATGTATATCTTTAATGTTTGCCTCAACAAAATCTCATTTGTTTTTTCAATTTAGAAAATGACTTTTCCTTATTTGCATGTGGTAGTGAAGAATATGCCAGATTCTTGATTGTAATATAATCCTTAATTTTATGTAATGCAGGAAAGAAAGTCAGTAAAGCTCCCAAGATTCAGAGATTGGTCACTCCATTGACTTTGCAGAGGAAGAGAGCAAGAATCGCTGACAAAAAGAAGAGAATTGCAAAGGCAAAGGCAGATGCTGCAGAGTATCAGAAGCTCCTTGCTCAGAGATTGAAGGAGCAGAGAGAACGCCGAAGTGAAAGTTTAGCCAAGAAAAGATCCAGGCTTTCTGCAGCCTCTAAGCCTTCAATAGCAGCATAAATCGGTTCACTGTTAAACAATTTAGATTATGATAGCAACATGAAAGTTGATGGAAAATTTTCATTTTAATTTTCATGTTTGAAGTTTTCACAACTGCATCTGAAAAGTTCTGACATTGTTGAATTGCCGGATTAATTGATTAAATCTTCAAAATTTTGACAATTTACTCTTTACAAGTTATTTCGAGGGTTGGTACCCACCAAGTCATGGAATCACTATTATTAAGTGAAAATGTGAAGTACTATACTAGCAAGTCCGATCCAAACTAATTATGGCCGCTAATACATTTCAAAACAAAAGTGCATAAATGTGTAATATACCTGACCCAAAACTATAAGGAACCCAAAATTCTTTATATCTTTAATTTGTTTGCATGTCATTCCAATGATCACTAGTCAAATGAATAGTATAATCAAAATTTAAGGAAATCAAAGACAAAATTTAAGGAAATCAAAGACAGTTAAACAAATTGAAATAAGAATCTAAAGCTTTGTTTGGTCGCAGTAAGTGATTATTGGTAAGCTCATCTTGGATGCCCTATGCAGCAGCCAGCTGAGAACTGAATTATTTACTTTGGAGATTGAAGCAAATTTTCGAATGTATTATGCAAAAAAAATCAGGCAAAGCCTACGTAGTTATTGAGTTCTCCCCATACTGCCTGCTCAACTTCTTCCCACGACTCTGCTGTTCTAAGTTCCGTCCATATACTAAAAATAGCACCCAATATATTCTCGTCATGCAATATACAGTAGCACCTACAGGGACAGATAATGCATATAAATTTTGCACGCTCTTCATGACAAACAAAAGAATTCACAGATAATAAATAGCAATGAAAGATAGTTAAAAGAGAGTAATTGGCGATTACTTACATGGTGTGGTATGAAAGTCTTGCAAACTTATCATCACCAGTCATCAATCCATGCTCTGATGTTTTTCTCATCAAAGGAAGTTTATAGCTTTCTAGAAACCGCTTAAGGAGACGGGAATCCCCTCTAAAGACATCTAAATATATCGGTATCACGTCATATATGGGGTCACCTGAAAAATAAAATTCACATTCAAGAGGTTGGATGACATCAAGAAGCTCAATTTTCAAAGGTAAACCATCATTCATTTATTTCTTTCAATGCGAGAAATAAGAAAGTGATTAATTAAACCATTTCTTTTAAATAAAGAGTAACTTTATATAGGTTTCAAAACCAGAATATTAAATGAGAAATTCTGGTTTGAAGAAATGGTCAAATAAACTATCTCTAAAGCAAAAGGGGGGTGAATGATGGTCTTGAAATTCTGGAGGGCGTAAGCAAATATCAGAGGATCTTGAAGGATTTATCTCACATCATGAGGTGCAACTTGGTTTCTTTGGGCATAAACAACTCTGTCTCTAAAGCAACCAGGAAGGAGATGAATAATGATAAATACACTAAAATAGCTTTTCCTCCCAACCGTTATTATGCTCATGGAAAAAGTCAATTTAACAAAGTGCACTTACCTATTGAAAGATCACTAAAATCAAGGATGAAATTAGGGCGCCAAGATTTTCCTTCTCCACCATTATTATGCCCATTTATGGAACCATTATCAGTTAGAGGAGCAACTCCGTCTGAGCAGGATATAGAGCATGGTTCCATGTAAATGTTGTCATCCATAATATCTGAGTGAATCCAGGAGCAGGGCTTAGAAACTCTTTTCATGCCATTTACCTATTGATAATGAATAGCATTAGATAACCGTACAAGAGGTTTTGCCAATAGGATTAAGAAAATAGAGATAAGAAAAGGATAGTGGGATCAAGACCTCATATACAGAAAGCAGCTTCAAAAAATCATCTGGTAGGTATTCATCAACTTTCTCTATCAGCATTTTAGGAATTGGATCGCCCCTACAAATTGAGAGAATTTTGTAGGCGTCATATAATTGAATGCTTTGGTTAAGTGAATGAAGAAAGGAAAAAGCAAAAAAAGAATCTTTAAATGGGAAATCATTATGCTCATTGAGGACTTAGCTAACACTCCAGAAAAGTGATTGCACAGCATAACAGTATAATAAAGTTCCACTTTGAATAGAACTGATCTGTAAACATCATTCTGGAATTAGATAGGATACCATTTATTCAAGCGGCTGGAAACATCCTTCTTCTTCCGACTCAGAGTTCTTGCAAAGAATTTCCACTCAGCTGGAAAATCTGATTCATATTCAATGTCCATGCCATTGGCAAAGGGCAACTCCCCATTCTGTTCAACATCTGAAATAGTTGAATTACTGAAAGAAGGATAGGGCAAAAGATGAAGATGTCGTAGCTGCTCTCCTAAAAAGGATGATAAGTTAAGCACATCTTCCCAAGATAGTGTATCTCTTCTGCAATAAAAATTGAAGGGAATATTAATTAACAGCACCAGCCTTCTGGAAGTTAAATTTACTCAAAATAGGGGAAAATTATAAATAAAGAATACTTACAATTGAGCAAATATCTTTCCATTACATCTCTTTGTTATAAGATAAGGCCAAATATTTGTTGATCCAGCGGTACTCTGTGGTACACATTCTGGTGATCCAGCTTTTTTGTATTCAAACAGTTTTTTGCCCCATAGACCAAAGGGGAAAACATCATTGGTGCCTGTCTGGGGCCCCAAATTGCACTTTCTAATCACATCAGGCACATCTTTACCATCCCAAGTATCTATCTTGTATGATCCATTCTCCAAGTGCAAAATCCCACTAGCCAATACATTAGGGATGTGGTTTTTCAGAGGGGAACGGACCTCACAAAGTTTGCTGTAAAATTCAAGCTGCAAAAAAGGAAACACAAAACTTAAAGCTCATGTAACAGATCCACAGACATAAAGGGTATAAATACACTTATAGACCTACCTCAGTGCCTAAACCATGTATTGAAGATTCCAGCCCATCTTCGACAAAGATTTTGACCACATATTCATCCATGACATAGACCTGTTACAGAAAGATTAGAACTGTCAGTAAAAGCTACAAAGTTCGCCATTTCTCATATGATTGACCTTAATAAGATTACTGTTTGTGATCAAAAGAAGACAGAGATCAGATCCTATAATATAAAAAATCTTATAAGCATGCTAAATAAACGGCACCTAGCTGCATTCATTGCTAAATATAAAAAAAAAAAAGAATTCATTGCTAACAACCAATTAACCTTACTTAGTTGCATTCCATATGTAAAAGAAAAGGAACTTCAAGAAAATAACAATAAACTCACTGGATTACTGCCGGTTCCAACAGGAAGTTTCTCATCCTCATTAGGAAAAGGTAAGTTGTGAAAGAAACAGATTTTCCCCAAGCATTCCAGCCATTTGTCAGCATTTAGTGCAAGACATGCTCCCTAAGGCAAACAACGAATCAATTTTTTAATATTAAATTAGGTACAAGATAACAAAACCACATGCTATACCAATAATTATGACAAAGCGATAACAACAGAACAGCCTCCAGCAAACACCATAGAGAGCATTGACCAGTAAATATATAAACCTGATGAACATAATCATCATGGTATCTAAGCAGAGGAGTTTTGGCATGAAAACCATGTCCTCAAAATCAGCAAGGGCTTCTATTTCCCTTCTTCAACAATTTGGAATTTATTTGACCAAATAATTTCTTCTGACGTGCCCTATTTATCTCCCTTAAATCATATGGGTGCCTCTTTTACTTTGCTTAGTCTACTCATTCATGGAAGTAGAAAAGAAGGGGAAAAAAGGCTGGACAGGATGTAGATACTTGTGCTTAAAATGTAACATACCTTCCAAATTAGGTCTCTCATTCCTGGTTTTCCAACCCAAAGCTTGCAAAGCCAATCTCTCATTTCTCGTGGCCCTATGCAGTTACCTGAGCTCCAAGGAGAAGTATAATGGTCCCTCTCTCTATCCAGGAATTTGGCCAAGAAATTTATATCATAAGCAAAATCTTGTTTCCATAAATTATAGCTTTTAGAGACACCATCAGAAATCCCTTTGTCATTTTCACTTTCTTGAGATTTTCTGGCCCTCTTCTCTTTCCTTGTCAGATCTGAGTAACTAAAATTTTCTTTGTCATTGGACATGTTCTTCTCAATGTTCTCTAGAACACCTTCATCAAGAGCAAGCAATCCAGCACGGCAAACTCCTTTATGACAGTAACCTGGAGCCATATCTAAACATACAAATTCAAAGTTTTTGGAATTTACAAAATTCTGAGTCACAGCAACGGTTGTTTCCAGATTCAGGACACAGTGCCACCATCCACTGGGAACAAAAATTGTCTCCCCAGGTAGTTGAGTACACTCAATTGGCTTGTCTTCGTCGGCAAGAAGTGGGTAAAAATCAAGCCACCACTGTACAAAAACAGAGGAAGTTAACAAAATTAAAAATAAAAATAAAAATAAAAAGGAGATGGAACAAAGGGCCTTGGATAGCATAATGATGTACCTGCAACGATGATGGGGTATCAATGTTAACATCACCATCTTCTTCATTTACATGCACTGTAACGCCCATAGGCACTCTTCCAGGAGGATATAATGCCCACCTGTCCAAACATATTGAGACATAAAATCCTCAATATTAGCTTTTCAATACCTTGAAGCAATACAGAGACAACTTTATGCGGCCAAAATGTGCTTATCAGCCAGTTTATGGTCCATCAATCACCATGGCACCGGTATAAAGTCAAAATATACATATAGAGCAAACATTTAGAAAATTTTCTGTATTATATTTATAAATGAGCTCCATCAACAGAATTGTATGATTCTTAAGCTGACGCATAATATTCAAAATCCAAAATTACTCACATGAATACAGAGTTAATATCCGAAAAATACCTTTTACGGCCACATAGAAGAGTATTCCAGGCACTGGTAAGTGCTGGATCAACATGCCAAGAGGCACCAGACCTCTCAGGCCCAATGATGAGCCATCTGAATGGTGGTCGACTATCTTTATCTAAAACATCAAAAAAGTCTTCTTGAAATAATTGGGGCACATTATAATCCTTCAACAATCCTGGTTCTTTTTCACCAAACTGCATGAAATAATATGCAAGTACTTTATGTAGAGCCATTATCTTATATAAAAGAAACATCAACATGAAAGTTATGACAACCCCGGGCTAACCTTCTCATCAAAGATATAGAGAGGATCTTCATCATGCTGTAGTTTCGTGTATGTTATGTAATCCTTGAATTTCATAGACAATTTTCCAGGGGTTCTTTGAGAATTCTTGAATGCCGTATCTCCATATTTCAGCAGTAGCTGGTCTATTGTCCAAGTATTCCTTGCAGGCCAAGTATCAGCCAATCCAGAGAGCAAAACCTAGAAATGAACCAGAAATAACCCATAGTAATTTAAGTCGCTAACTTAGAATATTTGATCAATGCTGAAGAGAGTAACATATACAGATAAAATGAGACTAATAAGTTCTAATAAATGTAACTGAAATATACTCAGTAAAAGACAAAAAGAACTAATATCTACACTGAAGGGAGTAGTATCAGAAGAAAGTTCAATACTACAATTAACTGATCTAAAACCAAACATACCGGTTTAACACCATCATATTCACGACTGAACTGTTCAGCAGATAGGTCTTTTTGTTTTTCAACATTCCCATCATCAAAAGAAAAGCTGTCTAATGTAGTATGGCAGCGATATAATCTTCTGTATAAGAATAAAGAGCTGAATCCTACCAAAAAGAAAGTTGCCCACAATCACTCAAATCAATATTATCATTTCAGAAATGATAATGCAGATATTGCAAAAAGTATTTATATTCATAATAACAGCAAAAGCATCAATTCTTATTTACCATCAAACTGCAAAGGTTTTCTGCAATCTTCTACATATTCATTCGGCAAATTTTCTCTGCATCATTGAAAAACACACACACACACGAACATAAAAAATTAGAGGCTAAAATGCTAAAAATTAAAACATAAAAAATTAGGAAGTTATTATGAGTAGCAGAAAGCATACAAATGCAATGCAGTCTTTTTCCAGGAGCCCTTGTATTCAAGTGAACCATTGATTTTCTTGAGGCAAAGACTCATCCAAAGCGGCTCTTCATTGCAGAATATATACATAACACTAACAAATCCAAAACCACAGACAAACAAAAAATTAAGAAAATTTATTTACTAAACCATAAATATAGAAACTGAAAATTTAGGAATTTGTAAAAAAAACAGAGCAAATAAAAACCTGCTGACGCAAGCGAGACGGGCGATATCTCGAGGAGTGAGGCAATCTAGGATATTGCAGATGATTTCGTCGGGGAGGGATTTGAGGTTGCCGAGGGCGTCAGCTCGGCGGTCTTTGAGCGGGAAAGCATGGGATTGGTCAGAATTTTCCATTGATTGGGCTTTTTTTTTCTTCTTTTTGTGTTGGAAGAGTGGAGGGAAGATAAATGGGATCGAAGCAAGCAGAACGCAGGGAGAAATAGTAGAAGAGAAAGAAGGTTTAAGGTAAGAACTGGTTTGGTCTTTTAAACATTTTGCTTGGGAACAACGCGTCCAAAGCTGCCACGTGGGGACCGCGTTTCTTCCGCCTGCGCGCGGTTTTAATTTACCGTGTGCCTGCGCAGGATTTTCTCACGCGCCTTTTCCTTTTCTTAATTCTTTCCTCCTCTCCCTTGTCCCTTCATATTTTTCCCATTTTCAGATTTTCTTCTCCACATCTCTTTTCCTTCGATAGTTTATCAATATTCATTTCTTTATTTATTTTAGAAAGAAAATTATTCTCTTTTTCTTCTGCACAAAAAAACTTCTCCTTTACGTAGTAGGATGCACGCTTATTATTATATGGTAAAAAATATGATCAAATGGTAAGCGGGTTCCGGCTTAACAATGTCAGATTCCTGAGATCTTGTCAACCCGTCCATTGGTAAACTCACCCAGTAAAATTAGGTGCGTAGATACGGGTCCAAACTTTACGTATGCAGCTATTCCAATTAATAAACTCACCCACCAAAATTAGGTGTGTGATGCACATCGGATCCGAACAAAGTTTTACTTTGAATATTGAATGGGGTAAAAAAAGATAAGATAAAAAATGCCTTCCAATTAAAAAAAAAACAAATAATCTATATGTTCAATTGTTCATAAATCATAACTGTCTTAGTTGAATTTTAAATCAAAATCATTATATTATATATTTCGATTGATTGAGTAAAAGGAATTGAATGCTAATTAAGCAAGGTGAATAAAAAAAATTTGTGAGATATTTCTCCAATTGAGATCCTATATGACTCGATTTCATATAATACTTGAAATTCAATGAGATTATAAAAAAAATCAGGGTTTTGTACGAAAAAATAAATTTAAAAAATGAGAAGAGTTTTTTCTACATTAAAAAACTCTTCTCATTTTTAATGGCTCCGTTTGGTTCATGGAAATTAACTTTCAGAAAATATTTTCTGCATTTTCCGATGTTTGGTATCCAGAAAATAGGCTAGTCAACGGAAAAGAACTTACCAGTCAAAGGAAAATAAGTCTTCTACACGGGAAATTGTCTTCCGCTTCTAAGGAGCGGAAGACAATTTCCTGGACCATGTCAGCCTCTCACCCAACCCCAAACCTCATTTTTGTATTATTTTGTTTTCTTTATTATCACCATCACCGCCCTTTCCTTTGCACAATTTTTTCGCAGACTCTCTTATCCCCATTACTACCATTTCCTTTGCTAGGTAAGATCACCAATCATCTTCCTTCTCAACTCCACCTCATTCTTCAATCACCATCGCAAACTAAAATTACCCAGAAAAAGGAAAAACCCATTAAAGCCCCAAATCCTATATCTCACATCCATTTTCATGGCTTTTCTCAAATTGGGTTTTCGTGATTTTTCACTTTTCAATCCCTTATGCCATCACCTGTTCTTCCATTCCAACTTGCATAGGATCCCTTAGCTGAAATCCCACTCAACTCCCTTACAAATACCCATTTCTTGTTATTAGTTAGGTTGCATAAAATCTTGAACGATGATCAAGAAGTAATCTTACAATAGGTGAACTTGATCAGATGGGTATCCCCTTAAAAAAACC
>AWWV01007847.1:0-66059 GCA_001974805.1 Corchorus capsularis
GAATTGTTGGATTATGATTTTTGATGACAAAGGGGATCGCTTGGTATGAGAGCAAAATATAGCAAGGTATTTTGGAATAATTATTTATTAGGCAAAAATAGCTTTGGTAAAAAAATATTGATTTAGCAAAATTTTGATTTTCTAGAAAATAGCCAAACAACAAAAAATATTTTCAACATAATCATCCAAACAATAGAAAATATTGTCTTTTCCGGAAAATAAGTTTATTTTCCAGAAATTGATTTCTGAAAGCCAATTTCTATGAACCAAACGGAGCCTAAAAAAAAATTGAGAAGATGGTTATAAGTACAACTTACAAGAACAAGGATGACCGCCTATTTAGCCTAGCCAGCTGAGGGCTCATTTTCATGCTAAGCCAGGCCCCCAATTTGGGGTTTTTGAAAGGCCCAAATCTGCCCAATAACAATAAGCATACTAAAATGCTCACACAAGTAAATAGGAAGATACTTTTAAATACTTTTATATTGGGGTTTGTTATTCATCGCCCCCTTTTTACTAAACACCGCATCCTTTTTTCATTTTGTTATTCATCGCCCTCTTTTTCCATTTTGTTATTCATCGTCCCCTTTTGTTCCAAGCTAATTACTAACGTGAACAAGCCGAGAACTCTGGAAATGGACGATAACATGGGTTCGCCATCGAATGAGATAAAAAATCTTTTAAAAAAATTCAAAAAAAAATTAATATTAATTAGTTAATTAAAATTCAAATTTTTTTCTCTAGATCTGGATTTCCATAATGTAAAACTTACAAATTTGACAGTGAACCGACTTGCACCGAAATTCGACATGATTTTCTTGAAGATTTTTGAAGAAAATGAAGGAAAATGAGTTTGAAGATTTGTTAAATGAAGTTTGAAGTTGTTAGAAATGGAGTTTAGGGTTTGAAAGTTGAGAGTTTGAAGAAGTTGTTAGAAAGTTCAAAATATGAACAAAGGACAAAAGTGTAAAAAGGGGACGATATTTAGCAAAAGGGGGGGCGATATTTAGCAATTCAGTTTATATTTCTGTGAAAACTGGAAAGTTCAAAGTTCGGATTCGGACTAGTATAGTATGTGCCGAATTGGGTCACAACTCAACCAAGATACAAAAACAGGTACCATTTGAATCAGCCTTTGCAGGGCATGTTAGTGCAAGTTTTGGCTCCGCCGCTTTATCCGTTTACTTAAAATTGAGGACGCAATTTAGCCTTGAGGGCTTTTGATATACAACAATAAGTATATAGATAGTTGCCGCCCCTTTGGCAGCGGAACTTCTTGACCCCACAGGGGCGGCCGTGCAGCCATCATCATGAATTAATTAGTACAGTCAACCTTTTGTCTTCTTTCGTTTTATTATTTGGCAAGAATTTTCTTCTTTCGTTTGAAAACTTGAAACAATAGAATGCAGTCTTCCAAGCAATCTAGAATTCATTTCAATTCATAGCTTAACTTTTTTTTATTGCTCTCAAAGCCGTTCATCACTTTTTCCCAGTATGCACATACAATACAGGACATAACTTAAAGTCAAGAATCCCAAAGTAAAAAAAAAATTATTAATACAGTGCCCGTAACAGCTTAAGAAGAAAAAAAAGACAAGAAAAGAACAAAACATATTTGAGGCTCGGTGGCTGGATCTTTTAAGGCCACTCTACAGCCCTGGGGTCAGAGGCAGAGATTGCTGAGAGTCGATTCTCCTCTTTCTAAGGCGCTCTGCTATGATGAAGGCAAGCTCAAGAGATTGGGAGGCATTGAGCCTAGGGTCACAGTGGGTGTGGTAGCGGGAACTCAAGTCATCGAATGTAACAGTTCGTGATCCACCAATGCACTCAGTAACATTCTGGCCAGTCATCTCCAGATGAACTCCTCCAGGGTGACTTCCTTCTTGCTCGTGCACATCGAAGAAAGCTCTCACTTCAGCCTGCAGAATAGATTGTACATTAGCTTGGCTATTTTAATTTAACATATAAGAAATGACATCATCATCCATATTATACGTAGAACTATTAAAAAAAATCCAATCTAAACATTTGGCAGCCATATAAAAAATGAATGGAAGAACAGGATCTCTCCAAGTGCAATCCTAAGTCAATTGAGGCTCATAAAGAGTAGGCTAAAGTAGTTTTTAATGACATCTTTTATTGTTGTGCCAAAAAAAATGACATTTTTTATTGCAGCCATGTGTCTAAATCCATCATAGTATGGGAAAATATGACCACCTACCTACTGAAGACAAATTCTTACCTATAAATTATGATGATCATATGCTTAAGTAATCTCAGCTGACAGTTTTCCGTAAACAACTTTAAGTAGTCTATTTCCCACCAACCCCACCATAATATATTTGACTAAACTCTTTCCATAGAAAATGCAATAATGTTTCTTTGAAGCTACAAAGTGCAATCACCCAAAAGGACTGATTTAGGTTTCCTTACACTATAAATGCCCCAAAGAGTGTCGTCAATCTTAACATCATGCTCATCACCATAGTTTTGGCAATAGCATTAACCCCACCATAATAATTTTGACTTCAAAACTCTCTCCCTAGAAAAT
The DNA here is from genome assembly GCA_001974805.1 of Corchorus capsularis. NCBI lineage: Eukaryota > Viridiplantae > Streptophyta > Magnoliopsida > Malvales > Malvaceae > Corchorus > Corchorus capsularis. The sequence continues at coordinate 2,552 of AWWV01007847.1, forward strand.
GCAATAATTTTCCGTTGAAGCACCAAGACAGGACCATCCTAAAGGATTGATTTTGTTTCGCTTACATTATAAATGTGCTAATGAGTGAACCATTAATGTTGTATCATACTTATCACCAATGTTTCAGCAATTGCATTAAAGATAAAAGTTCAATAATGCAAGTACTAAAGATGCAAACAAAATGCACTCATTTTTTTCTAGCATGGTAAGTTAGTCTGTCTTGTCATATGCATGGTGGGAAACAACATTTGCACTAATTATGGTTCTCATTAAATGTGATGTGCCCCTTTCCTTTACCACCAAATATGTTAGACATTTCATATGATGCGAAACTATTTACCTCAAACTCTATAATTTCTGGGGTTTCCCTGATTCTAAATGGTAACTGGTATGTGACCACCCACAAATGGGAACTTTTGCCCATAATGAAATATAAGCTAACCAGAACTTCATAGTAAAAGAGGTGAAGCAATGAGTAACATACCCTTATGGCATCGAAGGGGCGAGTTTTGAGACCACAAGGAGCCTTTATGGTGTTTCCATGCATAGGGTCACTAACCCAAGTGACAATTTGCCCAGCCCGGCGTACTGCCCTGATTAGGTGGGGAAGCTTCACTCTCATGTTCTCAGCACCCATTCTTGTAATTATTGTTATCCTTCCAGGTTTGTTCTGAGGGTTCAAAATTTCGATGAGCTTGACTAGCTCATTTGGATCCATCTTATCACTCACCTGCAGCAGAAGAGCCAGATTACAGACAATTCAACTGATTACCAACTTTAGCTGTATAATTACATGTCTTAATGACAGTTTTGTTCCTAAACTATTTAAAACATGTAATTCTTTTATCCAACATTTGGAAAGTTAAGTTTGGAACTTTCATGCATTGGGTTAACAGTGAAGAGTTTATAAGCTTATTTACAGAACTTAAAAATTATTCCTTACAAAGCAGACTCAGATGTAATTACCTTGATTCCAAGAGGATTAGCAACTCCTCTCAGGAATTCAACATGAGCACCATCCAACTGTCTGGTACGTTCACCAACCCAGAGGAAATGGGCAGAACAGTCATAGTATCGGCCTGAAGTAGAATCTAGCCTGGTAAGTGACTGTTCGTATGGCAGGAGCAAGCACTCATGGGATGTCCAAAACTCAGTTGTTGTCATTATAGGATGTTCAACTGTGAGTCCAGCTGCAGCCATAAATCCAAGGGCCTCATCAACGCGATGAGCTAGTTCACGGTACCTGCCACGTACCAGAAAACGTTAATATATTTGAAAATTTATAACATTTGCAGAACTTATGACTTTCTTTTCTTTACCATAAATGAATAATACTACTATAGAAAACCAGCCAGGAAAAGCAAATTAAATGAAGCAAAATATACATTCAAGCAAATTCCACAGTGTTAGTGTTAACGTCAATGTCGAATATACAAAGAATTCGAATCTATCATTTAAGCAAATGCTGAAAACAGTAAAAACAGAGGATATCATTAAGCAACTGAACTGAAACAAATCCAAGTGAAAAACTTGTATATTCTTAAATAACCAATCAAAAAAACTCTCAAACAGTACTTCGAATTTTAAAACATAAGGCTACTACAGAGATTTTCTAAGAAGAACAAAACTCAGAGCAATGTCAGTAAAGACGGCAGATAAAATTACACATTTAAATTATGCACAAAACAGAGCCGACAGTCAAACTACAGAAAAAGCACAACATGACAAACACGCGAAAATGACTAAACATCACGATTTCCATTCTAGAAAAGACACCTACATATTTACCATCAGAAAATTACAAGAAATTATCAGCAAAATTTAAATTACAGAGTGAATCAAAGCAATCAGAGTCGTTTACCTATCTCCCTGCTCGCTGTTTTCACTGAAATCCAAATTCCACTGAGTAACCCTTTGCATCGCAGCATAACCACCAGTAGCAAAAGCTCTCAAAAGATTCAAAGTAGCTGCAGATTGGCAGTAAGCTCTAATCATTCTCTGGGGATCAGGAATTCTAGACTTCTCGTCGAAGGCATCCCCGTTAATATTATCTCCTCTGTAACTTGGGAGCTTCACTCCATTCTTCTCCTCAAAAGAATCCGACCTTGGCTTAGCAAACTGTCCTGCCATTCTTCCCATCTAAGCAAAGCAAAACAAACAGAAGATGTAAGTAAAAAACACTTGTCTTTTTTATTTAATTAAAGAAAAGAAAATGTTGAATTGGTAGGTAGAGTTACCTTGATAACAGGCATTTGACCACCGAACATCAAAACAGCACCCATCTGAAGGAGGATCCTGAAAGTATCACGAATGTTATTAGCGTTGAACTCCTTGAAACTCTCAGCACAATCTCCACCTTGCAAAAGGAAAGCGTTTCCCATGGCGGCTTCCCCGAGCTTCTCCTCTAGACTCCTAGCCTCTCCAGCGAAGACAATTGGAGGGAAAGCATCGAGAGTGCGGAGAACCGACTCAAGCTCAGCCTGATCCGGATATTCCGGCAACTGCAAAGCCTTCTTAGACTTCCAGCTCTCGACAGTCCATTTCCCGGGAACCGCATTCTGCGGGGGAGCAACGGTGGGAGCAGCAGCTGATTTGGTAGCAGAAAGCGGAGCAGGAGCTGGCTGCTTAGCGGACTTATCGGAGACGATGGGGTTCTTAGGTGAGTCAGGGGAATGGACGGCGGAGATGCGAACAACAGACAATGGCTTGGATTTGGAGAAAGAGGTGGATGGGTGAGATTGAAGGAGAGATTTGGTTTGAAGAACGGAGGAGTTGGTGAGAGCCATTTCTGTTTAATAAAACAATAATTTAAAGAATTTCTCCCTTATTATCAGGTTTTCTCTTTTAGAGGGAGAGTTGGTGTTGGGTAGGTACCTGGAGAGGGGAGATATATAAAGAGCAAAGGATTGAGAGAGGGTTTTATAATAAGTGAAGGGAAGGGGAAGACTTTGTTTGTGTGTTTAGTGTTTCGCGTATGGGACAGCGAAGACTGGTGTCCGGTGGGCTACGTGGCTCGGGTGGTAGTTGGGATTAAGAGGTCTTTTTTTGAAAAAGTTCATTTTCATATGGGTATTTTGGTAAAATTATGTTTTGCCGTTTTGTCAACGTTTGGGGCCATAGGCCTTTTGCCCTTTTCCTTCCCTTCACCTACTAAAATACATCCCCCACCACCACCTGAATAAAAAATATGTTGCCATAATTATATGACACTAACAATTAAATGCCCCATAGCCGTAGAGCCGAGCCGAATAGATCAGCCATGCCTAACCTCTTTTCTGCTACGAGTATTTTAAAAATGAACATTTTATAAAAGCAAAAAAAGGGGGAAAATGGTAATAGCATCAACGTAGGTTGTATTGATATTGAGAAAGAAGAGATCCAACAATCCATGGGAGAGGATCCTTCGAGGATCCACTCATTTTTTTCAAGTTAATTCAATGGTTTTAAATGAAATTAGGCATATGGAGAGAGTAAAGCATGAACATTTAAGGGGGAGTTTGGTTGGGGGTGATCTTTGATCACATGTGGTGATCTTAGATCACACCGTTTGGTTACACTTTTTGGTTTAGTGTGGTAATCCGGATTACCCCTGGTCACCCCTCTGAGAGTGATCTGAATTACCACCATAAACCCATGTAATATTTGATCACCGGTGATCTTGCATCATTGGTGATTTTAGATCACTAGTGATCTGGGGAGTGATTCTAACCAAACGCTAGTCATTGGATTGTCTTAAAAAATTCAGTGGACCTCTCCACTAGTGAAAAAGATCCTTGCCCATAATCCATATATTTTCAGTAAAATATCATATTAGAGTTTCATGAACACATGTTACAAGAGTTTTTTCTTCGTTTGGAGTGTGATAGAAATCGACTTCAAACTATTTGAGATTTGATGTGATTGCTGAATAAAAATCTCCCACCATTTGGAGTATAAACAACCTCATAACTTTTTGAGATATAATATATTATTAAATTATTGGGAAGAGACACATTTTAATTGTAGGAAACTTTATTTTATACCACCAATTACGAAATGATGAGAAAAAAATCATTCTTGAAGGATATACTAGTTAAAAATTTTAATTAAAAAAATACATAATTTTTAATAATCCAAAAGGTAGGGTGGGAATCAAAATAATTATTAGGTACATAATAATAAGAGCATATTTTTATATGAGAGGCCTGAAGACACTGCATTTTCCTGTTTGACTTGCCATATTGATTTTTTATTTCAATAATATTGCCATGTGAATCCTATTTAATCTGTGGCAACATTAAATTTGTTGTATAAAAAAAATACATACTAGTATATTCGACCCATGACCTATCATATCTAAATCCAGCCCAAAAGATCGATTATACTAATAAATAACTTTGTTTTGATTAATTAATCTCAAACATTGAATCAAAAAGTTCTAACCTACAAATTAAGAAATTACCCTGAATAAAAAATAATCTATCTATCAAACTAACCACCCAACTCATATTCCATGAGATTTGAACGAACTCAATGCCTAGTGCAAACATCATGCACCTACTAGTTGAGTTACAAACACAAATGCTTATTAATTTGTACTTAAACTAACTTTTCAAGTCGTTTGTTACTTTCTAATTGAGGAAAGTGCTTTCCAAGGAGAGTAAATTTCAGGAGGGTGTTGTCCATGGACAGGGGCGGATCTTGACATGCAAATTTGAGGGGGCCAATATAAATTGTTCTATGTAAAATTAAATTAAATTAAATTTGGGGGGGTCAAATTGAAATTTTTAAGATATACTTACTTATATATAGACAATTTACCAATGTCATTTTCTAATTTGGGGGGCATGGCCCCTCAATGCTCTTCAAGGATCCGCCCGTCCATGGAGAGTATTTTCTATGGAAAGTACTCCTCCATGAGAATCTATTTTCTGTCATGTGAGGGAAAGTTAGGTACCCTTAAGCTTATTTTCCCTTTTTTTTTAAATGTAACCAAACCATGAAAAATGTTTTCATCTTTTACTTTTAATTCAACCAAACCATAAAAAAAATTCCACCTTATTACTTTTCATAGAAAATAATAAAAAATTACTAAACAGAAGCACGGTTAGGGATATAGGTATAGAGATCATAAATTTGCTCGTTTTTTTTGGGGGGGGGGGGGTTTCAAAGTCTAATTCTCCACTGTTTCCAAAAGCAAAAAAAAAGTTACACTCTTTGATCACCTAGGGTATGTTTAGTAGAACAGTGTACTAACGGTACGATTGACACTTTTTATGTACTATATAGATGAGATTACATTGTACAGATCAAATTAGGTAATATACAGATGAGATTATTAGAGCAATTATTGAAACAAATATTACACTTAAGACTTCGTTTGACCAGTGCACTGGTGTACCGATCCAACGGCCGATGAATCGGTGCACTAATCACGGCCCTAATAAATTGTAGTTCAAACCAAAAAAAAAATTACTTTGATATTTGGAAATAACAAATCCAAAATGGTTAAACTATAAATGTTAGAATGAATGCATGTTTTTAGCCAACTTCAACTTCGATAACTACTTAAGTTTTGGTTGATAACTCAAGAAATCTCCTTTCTACAGAAAACTAAAGAAAAAAAAAAGAAAGAAATCTCTCCTAGAACCGAAGATTATTTGATGTGATCTATTTAGATCTAAGCAGTCAGCCAGTTGATCTTAAGTTCTTTAACAATTAAATGGCTCATCACTCATGTGAAATAAAAATAGTCAAGAATTAAAAAGAACCACTACTTATGACTTAAGATTGATTTTATTAGAATTTTCATTTTGTTTGATATTAGAATGCCAACTACTATTATGTATTTGAAATTATATATTTGAATAATATTTTGGTACATAAATTATATCATGAATAATTTTATTGTGCAACTTTCAAGTGAATTTGTCTAAATCCACAAATTGAGTTGTTTAAGCCATCAATAATTCAATAATATATATGGCTTGTGGATCACACGGTCATGCCAGATTGCCAGGTAAATTATGGTACACGTTTGGCACGAGTTAGATTTTTATTATTACTATTAATATTATATATTTTTTCTTATGAAGAATCTTTCTTTTTTATATATATAATATTTAAATTTAAATAATTATTATGCATAAGCCAATCATTTCGGGCTAGATTCAATTCAACCAATAAGAATATCACAAGATACTGAATAATATAATTCAATATGTACCAATGTTGCAATATATTATTTGTGTCAATAGTCTATAAAATTAATCTCATACAACTCAGCCGTATTTAGAAAAAGCCCAATGGCAGCCCCTAGCCTAGCCTAGCCTAGCCTAGCCTAGCGCCTAGCCAAGCCAAGCTTTAACGGATCGCCTAACGGTAACGGGGAGAGATAGTAATGAATAGTGTAGTGTCAAAATTGGGCTTTGGCTCTCTTCACCTAACCAACTTTTAATCATGTTTTATAGAGTCTAAAATAAATATTTTTTTTTTGGTTGAAAAGAAAATAATAGTGACGAAAGCGAAAAGACTTAGATACGACTGAAATGACAAAAAGACCCCTCTACCAATCCACAAACAAGGATGATTTGGTGGGTTAGAGTGGGGAAGTGGGATGGGGGGCTCCGTAGTAAACCTCACCTAACCTCTCCACTTCTCATGCAAATGCAAGGCTTAGGCGCCTTCCTCCTACCCCCAAACACACGTGCCAATTAACACGTGAGCATATACTCAAAAATGATTATGTGGCATATTCTTTTTCTTCCATGCAATGCAATTTTTGATTCCATTTGCCTCAAGCAAACCACATGAGGTCTTAGTTGTTTATTGGCCTTAGTTTGGTAAAAAGTTTTCAAGCTTTATTTGGATTGACTTCTATGGAGATTATCCTTGAATTTGTCATCTCACCATTTTTTCCATTATTTGCACTAGATTTTTTGTATTAATTAACCCATTAAATGAAGAAGATTAAGAAAGTAAGTACAATACTTAAGGGAATTTATCTTTAGAAAATTTTATATGGAACATTTTAATAGTAGTTTTTTATTTATTTATTTAATATGTTAGAGATGGTAAGACTAGAGATCCCTTTGATAAACTTCTTAAGGCTGAGTTCAACGAAACATTTTTATAATATTATTGACTGATATCTTGAAATAATTTCAATTCAAATGAGACTATATATTTAGTCAGATGTTGTGAAAATGATCAAACATTATATAATTATATTATACATTTAGCTCAAATTTGATTCTCTAAAACTCGTGGTGAGTATGATTATTATATATTAATAGGAAATAACAGTAGATTTATAAATGATCTAATTGGCAATATTTAATATATATATATATATATTAATTATGTTAAGTTCCTCTTTCCTGATTGTTTCTTACTTTAATCAGTCCATTTTATGATGCTTTACATAATAATAGTTAATTTGTGAAACAACTATAATTTTTTTTTGTTTTAAAAAAAAAACTCACAACCTTATATAATTTTTAAGAAGAAAAGATGTGACTTTTAAAGAAATTCTGCTTCATATCAGAAACAAGAGAATAGTAATTATCAACTATATAAACTCTTATTGTAATTTAACCGATATAAAATTTGATTTGTTTGATTTACTATGGCCATGTTTAGTACATTGATTTACTGGTCGTTAGGTCGGTGCACTGGCCAAACAGAGTCTTAAGTGTAATTTATGTTTTAGTCACTGTTCTAATAATCTAATCTGTACAATATCTAATTTGATCTGTACAGTGTAATTTCATATGTACAATACTAAACAGTATCAATCACATGCACCACTACCGTATGTCTATTCTACTAAACACACCCTATATAATGTGGAAACCAATATTTATCACTGAAAAATTCCATAATAGTATAAGATATTTTGGTAGGAAAAAGGACTACTCGTTGTATAGTAAGTTGGGGCACTTATCAAAGTTAGAAACAAAAGCAGTACAAGTCTAAAGATGTGGAAAGTCAGAAAAAGTAACCCGTTCTACCGTTCACGGTTCACGAAAGAAAAAAAAAAAACATGGGGAATTTTACATGACAATGAAACCTTTGTCGTCTTAAACCCTATGCCAAACTTGTATTCTCCTACTCTATTTAATTTGTGTTCAATTTAGTTCTAATTTTGTAGAAATTTACTTTCAGAATTCAGACAAATTCAGTTTTGGTGGAATTATTCATTTTTTAGTATTATTGTAATAAGGTGATTAGTATTGAGAGTTTATTTAGATACAAAATTAAAATTAAAAAAATAGTAAAGGAATAAATGCTAGTTAGCATAAATAAATATAATAAAGTGATTGAATTCTTGGCCGCCATGTCCTGGCATCAAATTGGGCAAAAAAGGAGGCTGCTATGCAAACAAAATTACAAAATGGGTAGGTATACCGTATACTGGTATTTGTGCTGTGATTTTGCTTCTCATATTAAGATTTCGGTGATTTAAGAGTTTTTTTTTTCTTAAATCTTACTATTCAATAACAATAATTCAAATGAATAGAAAATTCAAAATATTTAAAGAATTACTATGATTTATGAAATAAACCCAAAATAAAAATTATGTAGTGCTACTATAAACTTGGAATTGATTCAGGTGGTAGGTATTGAATTTAGCATTTTGGTCAAGTATACAACTAATGAAAGACAAGTTGGAGCCATATAGCTAATTCTTTTGGCGAAAAGGAAAACTTGAAATTTGGAATTTACAATTTTCCTATTATGAAAGTTTGAGATATTCATTTTAAGTAAAAAAAATGTCCATTGAACTGAAGAAAGAACAAGAAAAGAAAAGATACTGGCAAATTTATTATTCCTTGTCTACTTGAATTCAGAAGATTCACATGGTAAGATGATGATTGATGAGCTGGATTAATTGGCCTCCACAAGCGGCTTGTGGAGTTGACACATGTCCCTTTTTTTAATTAATTAAGTTTTAAATATTTCAATTTAGTCCCTAAGGGACACATGTCATCCTTTAGGACCCGCTTGTGTAATTTTCTAAACTCCACCACCGGTGTATTGTATAATTTGCCACTTTTAATTATGGTCAACCAAAATGAAAATTTGTTTTTTTTTGGCGAAAAAATGAAAAATTGTTATTTATGGAGTACATTTCTTGACAAATTGTTACTATATAACAAGTTTGTAACATTTAGTTCATTGAAGGTTTTTTTTATTATTATTATTTTCAAATTCTCTAATTATCAAATATATTTACATTTTTTTTAAAATAATATTTAGATTAGATTGTTTATACCTCAATTTACAATTGAGGGTAAATTGGTCTTTGTATGTGTTAGATCAAGATAAGTGGTCAGGATTTGATCAGAAGTCCTGATAGAACTTAGTTTCTAAACCACCCTGATTCTGTCAGAATTAGGAGAAAATCTTGCAATTAATGAATAAAGGCCAAAATTAATAATTAAATTAATTAATAACAATTATTTTTGGAATAATTATCATTAATTACTCCCTATGTGCCGCCTCTACCTATAGGGATGTGGTGCAACAAGTCTCAAGGGTACAGCTTCCTTGGATACAGCAACCTGATACCTCAGGCAGAGAGTAAGGAAGGGAGTTGTATGATACCTGACCATGCAGATGGGAGATATATCATGGAATAAAATAATCTAAGTCTTTCCCATACCCAGGGAAGGCCGCCCTATGACTATCATAGTCAAGGATGCAGTCTCCCCATCCCTTGCACTGAGGAGGCAGGGAGTAAGAGAGTAACAACAAGAGAAGCACTTACTGAACTAAGGGAGGTGTGAGATATTATCACTCACCAACTTTATACATGATCACCCTAGTATAGTGATCAAGCCGTCCCTACTAGCAGTGCTCCCCTGAGAGGCAAACTTGCATTTTGTTCATTTAAGGACAAAAAGGCAGGATCAAAGGAGAAGTACTACCTAGGGGATGCGGCTCCAAAAAAGGGTTTTACCATGATGATCCTTGATATACATAGGTCATCTAGGTGAAGTTTCATCTCAAATAGACTTAGCATGAAAAACTTATGCTAGTTTTTCAATTAAGGATAGTTTGAGGAGTCAAACCACTTCTCTATGCTAGATAGTTCAGTTTTACTTAGAATTTTTTCCATAGCTTTATGGTGATAATCTAAGTGTACTGGTGGAAAATCAGCTTCGTTGGACTTAGTATGGAAAACTTATGCTAGTTTTTCATTTAAGGACAACCTAGGGTGAGAAACCTAGTTCACCATCAAGGAGAGCTCAGTTTTACTTAGAATTTTTTTCCATAGTCTTATGTGGATATTCTAAGTTCCTTGGCAAAATTTCAGCTCATTCAGACTTAGAATGAAAAACTTATGCTAGTTTTTCATTTAAGGATAGTTTGAGGTGAGAAGCTCGGTTTACTATGAAGGAAGGCTCAGAATAAGCCAAGATTTTAACCATATTCTATGGCTGATATACGAACCCTACTGGTGAAGTTTGAGCTCAATCTAAGTTTGTTTGCAACTTTTACATCTTCTTCAGTTAAGGACATAGTGGCTTTATCACCCTGGTATAGCCATAGTTCTCAGTAAAAGGGTATTTTCGTCCTTGGAAGGCCTAAATATGGCTAAGTATGGAAAATTTCGTGGCCTAGGTGATATCCCCTATGATCCATGGTCACCTCTCAGCCAACTCAGTAGTTTCATCTCACTAGAGGTAGGGATCACACCTGATACAGCAGATACAACCTATCACCTCATACTATCTAGTACCTCTATCTAGGTACTATGAGAGGGTCGACTATAGCTATGAGGGACGCCTCACATTCTTCTCCTCACCTTCCTATCACCTGCTGCAGCATCTAGAAGGAGACGGAAGCTTCACTGCAACTTCCTGGAAATTCCCTCCGACCAATCAGAAGAGTTCGCTTTCCTCAGCAAGTAAAACGCCTTCTTCAGCAAGTAAATGCCTTCCTCAGCAAGTAGAAGCCCGCCAGTTTCAAGGCCTAGGCCGCCCCCTATATAAAGGAACCATTCCAAGCTTCAAAAACCAAGTCCTGCACTTCACAACTTCCTCCGGGAACAATCTTCAAGCTCCGACTTATTTTCTCTATGGCTCCGCGCCTTTTTACTCTTGTTCATCGAGTTCTTACTCGTTCTTCAATATTCTCTTGCTCAATCTCGTCCAAGGACGTTAAAACACAAATCTTTTGTTTATTTTAGAGAAGACGACAATTGAATTGTCCTTCTCCCCCCTGTTTTATCACTTTTGGAAAGTCAGTCTAGTGGATCGATGATTTAAATGCTTCGGTGTGACTTTGATCCAGTCCCCACAAATCGCTTTGATCTTTACTTTTTCTCTCAAACCTAGTTTCTTTGTCAATTTCAGCAAATTGACTGGCACGCCCTCATGCTGTCATTAAGTAGTTTTCGCAGAAACTCTATCAAGAGATTTTTGGCGCAACACCTAAATAATTCAAAATTAAGTCGTGTTGAATTCAAAATAGAAAATCCCTTCGAATACTTTTTTTTTCTCATTCATAATACAAAATTGAAACTTTGTTTTAGGGCTCTATGTCATGTGGTCTGGTTTTGTTTAAGGGGCATTAAACTTATTCTGCTATACTCGATTTTTATTTTGGTCAAGAAGGGAACTATTAGCATTGTTATGAAGGGCTAATCTTATGGCATACCTAATTTTCATATATGGTGGGTGTGGGAGTATTATTTTTAGAAAAAAAAAAGGAAAAAATATAAAATTTTGAGAGCTATTTAATTCACTTCTCTTTTTTTTTTTAATTTACTTATCTAATTGTTTGTTTAGGGCAATTCCAATGAAGACACCATTCCGCGAAGACACTCCAAAATGCCACAACTATGATACGGTGCCAGATATGACGCGGCACCATAGCTGCACCGTTTTCTTATTTTTTTACTCATATATATTTAAATTTAAATTATAAAAATAATATCGATCTATAAAATGAGATGTATACTGCTAAAAGAATAAAATGAGATGTATATTGAATGGATTTTGAATTGTTATATGTATTAATATTTTTTATCATAAAAATTTAATATTATAATATTATTTTTGGTGTTAGTGGTTTGAAATACATTGAGTGAAAATATAGTATATTACAAAAAGATTCTTCTTTCACATCAAAGTGTTGCAAAATTTAGTTCACCATATATATATATATATATATATATATTTTTGTTAGTTCACCATATTGTACATGCTCTTAGAAACATAAATAAAAGTTGGACTCAATATTGTACATAAAATTTATTGGCCTTGATCTCTCATTCATCTTGCAGATTGGGGCATTTCAGGAAATTTGAGATGGAAATAAGAAAAGAAAAAGAAAAAGAGACAAAGGGAGAAAGGGCAAATGAATCTGCCCCATGGTCATTTTGATGATTGCAATCTTTGTCTTTGGAAAAGGGGGACCACTGTATCAAATGGATTCTAAATGGATCCATTTTTGTGTTTTAGTACAACACAAGCTAAAACCCCCAATTTACCCATGCAAATCGAATATATTTGAGGGTTGAAATAGTAAATTACACATGATACAAGATCCAAAGACAAAAGTCACATGTAATCATGTGACTAAACTAGGTTTATTGTCTTCAACTATAACTCCAAAATCTTAAATATTATAGTACATTAAAATTAAAAATGGGAATTACTAAAGTATTACTGTTATTGATAATTTAAGAATTCAAGATATGGCCATGCTCCATTCTTCTCCTCTTCTCCCTAAACTTGACCATAGTTTATTTATTTATTAATTAAAGACTAAAAAAAAGTACCAAATCTTGGTGATTTAAAGCTCACCTTTAGATTAAAAAATGATGCAAATATGTAAGATTCAGGCTGCTGCTGCGCATGAAATGAAGATTAAAAAAATGGGTTTCTTGATCCCAATTCCCATGCCAATGGTATTGGGTAGGACATTCTTTCTCCTCTATCATACAATTTTCAAACTCGACTGTGGGCTCCATCCAGGCAGAGGCCATAGTTTTGGAAGAAAAGTGATGCTTCAGAAGCATTCAAGCTGCCAAAACACAGAAAAGAAGAAGAGTGGAATTCAAGTGCAGAGATTGCAGCAAAAGGAGAGGTAAACCAGATAGGAATAAACTCACAAAAGCAGCGTGAACAAAGCTTTATTGAACACCCTTTTGGACATTTTGCTGACTGTAGCATCATATTCATGAATTATGGGGCAATGGAAATTACTAATGGAATATGGACCCTGGGGCCATCCATGTTGAAAAGTCAGGTACAATTTTGCTTGCAAAGTGGGAGGCAGCCTGGTTTTAGTTGCCTAAGGAACTGGCCCATCTCCCATAAAAAATCCAAGTGGGGGCTCTTATCTTATTTTCACCTTAACCATAGTAAAAGGAACAAAGATATTTATTTCATAATAAAGGTCTCACCCTATCTTACCAAACAAATTCAAAAGGTCAAATGACAAAATAGAAATGGCAGATTGAATGAGATTGTAAACTCTACTGGGATTTCATGTTATCAGAAGACTATATATATTTATTTACAAGGCATTTCTTTAGATGATTAAGAAAATAAAAGATGCAAACCACACAAAATGTAAGGTCACATTGAAACATAAAGATATACTATTTCCATAGAAACACATGGTTTCATATTTAGAAGCATCTTACAGTATTATACTATCCTATGCATTAGAGAACATAGGCAGCAGCAGAAAGAAAGAAAGAAAGAAAGAAGAAGCTAATTAAGGAGAAGGAGGCCAGCCAAACATTCCTGCATCCTCACCGAGTCCTTCGTAGAACCTTAGCTCAAGTTCCTCCAGCCCGCCCACATAGTCATCATCCCACATTTCATCATAGTCCTCATCATCTTCATAGTCACCCATTTCATCAGCCAGGAACTGCCAGGCCAAGTAATCGGAATCTTCAGAGTAGTCCGAGCAATCATCCCATGCATCCATTTCGTAGCAGTCCATGACAGTCGGCCCCAAAACCTTCAATTTTGGGAACTTTTCCTTGAGGAACTGGTCGTCCAGATTCACATCCCAACAACCTCTTAAATCCAAAAACTCAAGCTGGGGACAGCCTGAAAGGATGTTTTGAACACTTGCCGTCCCTATAAGATTGTAAGCCATCTCGAGACGCTTAAGCCTAGGCATTGAAGCAGCAATGGCATTTGCATCATCATCCTGAGATAGCTTCCCTACTGTATCCAATGGGTGCATGTTGCGGCACAGACTGACTAACAGTTTACAGTGCTTCCCAATGGCCTCTAAACCAGGGGCACCAATTTTGCCACAGTAACTCAAATCTAAACAAGTGATTGAGGAAAGTCTTCCAGCAGTTTGTTCAACTATTGAATCACTCATTTCACTTCTTGGCAATCGCAAAACCTGAAGGGAACTTGCACTTGCAAAAGGAAGGAAGAAAAAAAGTATACCATATCACTTTAAAGTGTCAATTTGATAACCCTATGTTTCATAAAGAAATTACAATTCTTTCAATTGAAATCTTATGATGAATACTAAATTTGCTGTTCAAACTACTAAAACATGCAGCCAACCAATAGGAGAGCATTAAGACTATCTATGTAACAAATCATATTACTATTATTATATATATCTAACCACATATTTAAGAATTATTAATGATAGCAAAAATTAGACTCATTACATTACTGACAAATGCAACTATTGAAATGGGAAAGAACAGGTGAACTTACTTCTGTGTGATGAATGAGAAGATATCATCATTGTGAAGGCAAGAAACACATAGCTTGCGCAGGGATCCACTGCTTCTAGTGATCAGCATTCGAAGCATCCGATTAAGCTGGTCAGAATTACATCGATTGCTCCATTCTTCAATGTCTATCTCTTGCCAACAATAGGGACCTGTCACTGCTTTCCTCCATGATTTGCACACACTAGGAACCACTGTTAATACCTCTTGGAGGGACAGATGGCTGAAGATTAGCCCCAGTGCATCAGGAATTAGCTCATCCCAGCGTCGAAAATCGCCCTGCTCTTCCATCTGATCTTCATTCAGATCAAGAGGGCCAAAAGGGTAACAGAATCAGCAATTCAGTAATCTTTAATAAGAAAGAAAGCAAGAAAGAAATAAATTTCATGGTTGCATTGTTCTTTGGATTATGTCCTTAATGTAAAAAATAATCTGTATACAGAAACTAGATTAAAGATACCTTTCATTTGGGGAAAAAAGTTGAAGACAAGACAAAAAAGGGAAAGGAAATATACATCAACTGCAACAATGAACACTCTCCAAAAAAATCATGTAGAGAAACTATTGATTAACACTAAAAGTTTTTATCCAAACTAAGGAAAAAAAAAAGTCCTGACAAGTTTAAATCAGAAACAGAAGGAAAGATATAATTTGGAGAATAGTACTGTATACACCAAGCAAGGAAACAGATTATTACAGTATAATTATAAGAGGAAAAAAAAAAAAGAAACAATTTCATAGATCCCAAAGTGCAGAAAACAGAAAATAGAAAACTTCCTCCGAAACTTTCAAAGGGATGCCCAGCAAGGTCAGAGCTCAGAGAGGGGAAAAAAAGAAAGAAAAACTCAATCACAGAAGAATTGGGACATTTATTTAATATAAAGGAACAAGCATCAAACAAAGTACAACAACAACTTGTCTGATGAAGGATTAAAACTAATGGTTTGCTGTACTGGGAAAAACAAAAGAGTAGAAGGATAAAAATGTTTACCCTTTGGATTCAGGATCTAAGAAACAGCTCAGAAATGGGGTACTTTCAGATTTAGGAAACTACATAAGCACTGGAAACACAAAGACAAAGCTCCAAGCATCAAAATTCCTGTTCTTTACCTCAAGTTTCCCAAGAAACAAACAAAGAGGAACTGAAAAATATGAAACTAATAAAGAGAAAAAGAAAAATTAAATGAAAGATGGGTTGTTAGCTACCTTTATTACTTATTAAGTTTCCCTTGTAACGTCTTTTTGCCGTGGTTTTTTGTTTTGCAGTTTAGATTATGCAAAACAAAAGAGTGCCCAGTTTATCCGCCTCAAACACCGGGTTAAAAAAAAAGGAAAGGGAAAGAAACAGAGAGAAAAAGAAGAAAAAGAAGGAAAAGAAACAGAAAGCAACAAAAATACAAACAAGTCTTATCTACCCACCTAACCACGGCATGAATGCATCCAACAGGAGATAAACACGGAATCAATTGTAAAAACAGAGAGAAAAGTTGGAAACAGAGGAATACTAACACGTATATGTATATGTGGTTAAAACTTAAAACTCAGGGGAAAGCTATGAATATGTGTATATAAATACACTATTTTAAGAAGGAGAAGAAGGAGAAGAGAAAGGGTGGGAAAGGGGTAGCTTTTACTGCGAAAATATTGGGCCTGTTAATGGCAGATTTTGAATAGGAAAAGCATTGGTTTCATGCCATAAATTTATGTCTTTTTGAACTGAAAGTGAAAGGTAAGTGTTGAAACATGACTCCAGCATTAGATATTTTGTGTGCGTTTTAAGAAAGACAGTAATTGAGGTGAAATGAGAACTGAAGGTTTTCTTACCGACACGAGTCGGTTGTGTTTAAGAGGGAAAGTTGGTTAATATAGGCTTATTGACCAAAGGGCTCTGGATTTCGAGAGATTTCTGGTTCCAATGCTCTGTTTTGGAATTTTTCTTGACTTTCCTCTGTTACTGAGAAATCTTAGAACTATAGTCATAAATTGATTTTATTTGACAACTGACATTGTTTGAAAGTTTTGCAGATTGAAAATGGAGGATTGAGAAGAAGAGATTTTAATTCAATTGGCAGTTCATTGGAAGACTGTGAGTCTCGATTATTGGTGTTAGGTGGAATAGCTAGACATCTAAAATACGTTTACATGTAAAGGTTATGGGTTCGACTCACCACCCCTATAAACTTTATCACACATAAACAAGTGGCAGAACATTTATGTGATTACCACATAGTACATAAGGTTAATTGCAATTGAATCCAATATTAAATTTTGTTTCCTTTTTTTTTTAATGAGAATTAAATTCTGTTTCTAGTACATTTTAGTTGATAGTCAAATGAAAAAAAAAAGGAGAGAGAGTAGAGCTTGTGCTTTTAAACTCAAGTGTAGATTACTTGGCTACATGTGCTTTATTAGGGAGACTTTGAATTTACAAGATTGGATAATACTAGGAAGATTACACAAGCTGTTACATGAAGACTTGATTGGAGTGACGTGGTCTAGGGCCGTTATTGTTAGTTAAAACAATGAAGACTTGATTGGGGTGACGTGGCCTATGGACGTTATTGTTAGTTAAAACGATGAAGATTGAGGTGACAAGGCCTAGGGTCGTTATTGTTAGTTAAAATGGTTTTTAGACCGCTCTTTAGGACAAAAAAAAAATCCTATGCTCCATATGTCCTATTTTGCATCACATTTATCAAATAGGATGTCACGTGTTCTTCTTCTGTTTTCTTATAGTATTATTTATTGCTTATTTTTATAAATTAAATCATATATTTATTCTAAACACATTTAAAATTAAAGATTTACTCTATAAAATCAATTTTTTGTATTAATTTGGGGCTAATCTTGGTTTTATATGTTTGAAATCATTATATTATTTATATTTGTTGAAACTTGAAAACAAACAAGAAATAATGTAGTTAATTAAGAAATTATACATGATACTAGTGATACTAGTATTTACTAGATAGACAAGAAATGGGGTATATAAGAATGTGATAGATGATATTGATTCAAATATATAAATTTTGACTTTAAAAGTTCATCTAATTCTAATCTTGTTTTTCAGAATCACTTTTTCTAACCAAGTTTTTTACCCCAACTAGCCTTTAGTCCGAGTATAACTTGTTTTGGTACTTGGGTAGTGGTAGTGGATTAATGGGAACGGACTCCACCTACTAGAGGCTAAAAGCCTAAAACTATCAAGTCCTCTCTCTTTACTTGTAAAAAGTCTCCTTTTCCGAAACATTGACATTGTCCCCATCTCTTCCAGCAATTACCACGTACAAAATTGGCTAACCGATTTATTTGCTCATCTTCTTCATATATCAGAGTTTTAATCTGTAAGTACATTTAGATCACAAGAATCCATAATCACCCAAAGGCATCCCATCTAAATTCCAATGCTTTAATTAGAGTAATTTTCAAGAAATAAAGGTGGAGAGTGACATGAAATGATGTAATAAAAGAGAATGCGATAGGCTATAGGTATATAACAAGTACAAGGTAGCAAGTTGTTTGTTT
This sequence comes from Corchorus capsularis, assembly GCA_001974805.1. Lineage (NCBI taxonomy): Eukaryota > Viridiplantae > Streptophyta > Magnoliopsida > Malvales > Malvaceae > Corchorus > Corchorus capsularis. The sequence continues at coordinate 20,787 of AWWV01007847.1, forward strand.
GATAGAGCAAAACGTTTCAATACGAGAAGTCCAAATCCTAGCAGTTTACACATGCAGAATTTTGAGTCTCGTTTTGGAAGCTGACAGAGAGAGAGGCGGAAACAGGGATCAACTTCAATTTGGGTTTATATTTGATTGCTCACCTCACCATTATATCTCTCTGTTGAATGATGAGGAAACAGGTTGGCAGATCTTCCAACCCCAAAACAAAATCCCAAGTGGAATCATGAAAGAAGCTTAGAGACATTGATGGGGGATATGAACATTAATGCTGATAGAAAATTGCTTTCAAGTACTAACAGTCGAAACAGGAAGGCATTTACTCCGTCAGTTAAGTTACATTATTATTAATTAATACCTCCAATTTCACAAGATAATTATAGAGTATAATAATGGAGTATTGTTCTGATGAGAGCAGGTGAGACTCCGGGAAGAGATCTTAGACCAAAGACTTGATGATTCTAAACAAATTTGCTTTTTGCCTTATTTCTCAATTCTCTCTAGTCTCTATGACTCTATCTTGGTCATTTTCTCGTAAATAAATAAATTAAAACACACACTCCACATTGTACAAACAAAAGAATAGACTTCCTATTCTCCTAAAATAAACTATGCATAATAATTACAAATAGGAATGAGATTTTGTGACATCTCAGTTTGCTATCAGTTATATGGTTGGACAGGTTGGTATCCAAGTCCCTTAATTTCCAGAAAAAACTTGTCCACTAGTTCCTGTGCAAAACATAAGTTTCATCGCTTAAAGCATTTGAGAGAACATGTGGCCATGCATCAAAACACAAATATCATAAACAAAACAAAAAGAAAAATACAGCAAGGGGAGGCAATGACACCACTCCACCTACATATCTCATTATATTAAAATGGGCAGAAATGGAAAGCGAAACAACTCAATCAATTCACGGTACCATTGATATGCTATATTCCAAATAGGATAACTTCCTAATGTTAAATCCGTCCATTAAATCTGCATAATTCTCTTGGTTCCACAGCACATATCTCCGCTTAAAACAATACCAAAAGTTATTCCCTGTGAAAATTTAATAGAAAAAGAAAATTAGTTATTCAAAATTTACGAAATGTTCATCATATGAGACATTGGCATCTTAATTCCAACCATATCCAACTAGCAACATAATGACTCGTTGCAAAAAAGATCTTATAGCAAATCTTAAGGACATGCAAGCATATTGTAATTTTGAGACAACCTACACCTTGCAATAACTTATACTCCTACTATGATAGAAGTATAGAACCATCAAACAAGCATTTTACTTTAATCAGTTTAAGAGAGTCCATTATGGAAGCAAAATCCTGAACTCATATCATTCGATTGGGATACATGCATATGTGCTTAAATGTACTTTAGGCAGCATTTGTAAATGTTCAGGTAAGATTGGGTCGCCACCTTAAATGGCTTTAAAAGACGGTGACAATTGGACAAAAGATTGGACTGAACAAACTCTTCATCATCCATCTGAAGTGGCTCAAAAGATCTTTTCCATATTACACAATACCGCAAGGCATGAATATAGTAACCAGACCAGTCATGCACCTAGACTAGCAATATTCCCATCTGTCAAAAATCACCAGAATATGATTCTAAGAACAACCAACTACCCTAAGGACACAGAAATTAATCTATATATATAGTAGACTGCCATGAGCCCTGCATGTACCTCCTCACAGTAACTAGGGAACTAATGAAGGCATATACACAATCGAAGACATGGTTCTAGTTCTGAATTTTGAATTGTCATGTTCAAGTCATGGCACCACCCTCACAATCAAACATGCCATTATCAATCAATAGCATTGGATTTGCAAATGACAGGGCACATTTGATTCACAGATTTTCATGTGGCCTAGCTTAATTGAACAACAAAGTTCTCAAAAACTGAGCAATTTAAACAGCAGGGCTAAGGCTCGCATATATACAGTACCCATGAAAATATACAAAAAATTACTACTGCAAAAAGCAAGCAGGCTAACATTGCTCATAAAAAATGACACCAATGATAATAAGGATTCTCTTTGCAGCAACTAGAAACAACAATTGGCAGTGAGATGCAACAGGATATGGTTATGATTAACAATGAATTCAATCAAACTACACAAAGGAACATTAATCTAAACATTCAATCCCAAATTTAACAATGGTTTCAAAAATAAACAATTAAACCAAAAGCAAAAATCTTACCACTTAATAAGCCATCCAAAGAGGAAATGCTGCATGATAGGAACCTTTTCGAGCACCTCGGCTTTATACATCTTAAGCAACCCACTATTCACCTTATTCCAATTTGGCACTCCACTTATATCATCCAACAGAGGGGAATGTTCAGCAAACAGACCCTTTTTCACCTTCTTTATAAACCCAATACAAGACAGATACATGTACTCACTCGAAAAGTTCTCCACAATATCCTCATTATGAATTGATTTAGGCTTCATATACTTATGATCAATCAACTGTGAGCTCCCAAAGATAAACGGCAAGAAATGGTAGTCATCCAAACCCCAAACCCCGTGAGACCCTGCTGGTTCCAGGCAATAAACAAGCTGAAGCTTCCTCATTAAATCCAAGTACTTGACAAAAACCCTTACCACCACAGCTTGGTAATCTTCTTCTTTAATGATACCCATTCTAGCTAAGCAATATAACCAGGCTGCGAAATTCGTTTCGTGGCCCGTTCCGTAATCGATTCGACTTGAGTTCCCGAAGCTGTCAGTGAAATAAGGGACGATTTCGATGGTCGAGGGTTTGAGTTCGTCCGGGAGGAACTGGAGCATGAGGGATTCGGCGTTTTCGGTCAGGCGCTCGTGCCAGGTTCGATAAGAGATGTTCCCGTAGCGAGACGATTGTTGAACTGGTGGGATTTGATCGACCCAGAGAGATAGGGTTTCGGTGATGGAGACAATTTTGGCGACGGTGGGTGATTCGTGGCATGGATCAGAGATTTTATGACCGCGGATGGATTCCGACAAGGCGACAACGAAGCCAAGGAAGTTTTTTGAAGTTGGGGAGTCATGGAATTTACGAATATCGTCGGGGGATGTGATTTTCTTGGCCGGAACTTGGAAGTGGAAAGGAGGGGTGATGGTGGGCACTTTCTGGGATTGAGGGACTGGTGCGAGAATTATAGCTTGGGAGTTGTTGGGAGGGAGGTTTAAGGCCGGGGCACGAATGGGTCGATATACAGGGGGAGAGGAAAGGTCGGGCCAAGCTGTTGGAGATTGGGTTGGTGGCGACATGGTGGTTTCGCCGCCGCATTTTAAGCAAGTTCCAGTGGTGGGGATGGTGGTGGAAGGATGACAGTGGGTATGAGCGGGTTGGTCTTGCGGGGTTCGCGGCGGTGGTGGTTCCATTTCGGTGGCTAGAAGTGTCGAGAGTGGACGGATGCGGTGCTCTTCGGGGAGGTTCGAGTCGGAGTCGGAGTCGTAGTCGTAGAGAGAATTTTCTTGCTTGAAATGGAAATGTCTTCGTTGCGAGTGTTCTGTTCCATGGCATAACCGACTTGCAGTGCATATTTGGGCTAAAAAATTTGCGGTCTTGAAAGCCCAGAGTTGCCAAGTGGTAAGGTCCATTAGTTAGTAAAACCGGGATAATCCAGGGCCCAAGCCAATGGGCTTTTTGCTGGAAAAAGAAGAAAGAGTTAATGGAGGACGAAGTTAAGAAAGAGTTTATTTATTTAACTAAGGAGTTCAACCTTCTATATTTATCATTCGAGAGGGTTTAGACTTGAATCAATAAGACCTAAAGATATATGTATGTACCAAAAAAAACAAAAACATGTAAAAATTTGGAGTTCCTTGTGATGGGTAAAATATTTTACCAACAAAAAGAAGTAACATCCACAATTAGCATCAGAAGATAAGATTGGAACTCATTATCATCACACTTAAGTTGAGCCAACCTCTTAGTAGTATTATTTTTGAAGTAAGCCACAATCTCTTATTATTATTTTATTTTATTACTTAAAACTTTCCCAACTTCACATCATTTTTTAGGCAACAAGATATATTTAGTATTTTAATAGTCTTTCAAGTTTCAAAATCTTATGTTTGGTCGGAATATTTCATGCACGGGGCATTGTTGTTTAACCTTATTCTACCATTTCTCACCTCTATCTTGTAAAAACTCTTCAAATTAACATCAAAGCCATTCATTGGGCTTCAAGTCCAAGATCTTAGATTTTCCCTTTCTTCCCCTAACCTTACTTAGCATTTGAAGCAATGTCAATGTTCAATTCATCCATCCCTTTAATCCTCACTAGTAACATATTTTTCTCAACAGTTTTTCCCCTTTTATTAAACCAATGCGATATACATTAGCGGCCACTCAATTTAGAAAAAAAAAAAAAAAAAAGTTTCCCATTATTTTCTTAAACTATGTTTATACAAAGGCTGATCATATACACAAAATAACATCCAAATTAAATATCCTTGTTCCCACGTGACGCTTTTGTTTATTCAGTCTCACACCAAAGTTTTGCACGATGATGTTTGAGGATCCCACATCGCCGGCAACAAATACTTACGGCCGTTAACACCCACAGCGTTATAGCTGGCTCCCGTCGTTTTATCCACCAAGACTTCACCTGGATATCCCGGGTAAGCCCCTTTCCCAAATATCCCCGTACAAGCACTCACGGCCTCCAGCGGCGCTTTCGCTGGGCCCTGGAAGTACCCGTTGTTAAACGGATTCGTAACGGTTCCCGCCAAAACCGTCGCCAGGTTAATCACCATCCCGTCAACCCCGACGTCTCCGTTAGGCGCAACCAACGGGGGAGTTTGCGGCCCGTACATGGGTTGATGGAACGGCCAAGCGCAGTAGCCCGGACACTGACTCACCGAGTTACCCACCCAAGCGTAAGCGAACCTGCTGTTCTTAACCCGACCCGAGCCGTGAGAGCCGCACCTGCTCATGCAGAAACCATCAACGGCCACGTCAGCGGAAGTCAACACGACGTTGACCACGTTCCCACCTGCTCCATAGCCAGGTTTGGAAGCCAAAGCTGTGAGCTGGGAATTTTTAAGAGCTTTCCCAAGAGAATACTTGTCATACAGAACCTGTTTCCCCACAACGACCTTGCTCAAACCTCCCTTGTATTTCCCAGTGGTCTGCCACCAGGAAGAAACCGAGGGCGGCGACGCCGTTACTTTAGCGGAGCTGAGAGAGTTGAGAAAGTCGACGACGATGGAACGCTGGGTTGGGGAGAATTTCCCATACCAGACGAGATTAACGGTAACATTTCCCTTAAGGAGAGGACCCCTGTGGTACTTAAGAACGAGGGGTTGCTCTTGGACAAGGGCTGCGAGTTTCCTAGTGGTGGCTGAGCAAGGGCTGAACAAAGCCAAGAAGAAGAAGAGCGGAACAAGTGAAAGGAAAGGTTTAATATTGGCAGCCATGAATTTTATTTTTATTATTATTATTTTTTTTGTAGGACTGGGTTGAGGAGTGAGTTTGTGAGGAAAAAGTGAAGTTTGAAGTGGAGTATATATAGTGGGGAAAGGCCAAGGGGGGACAGCTGGTGAAAGAAAGGAAAGGTGTTGATGGTTTTAAATGGAGCCGCGTAGGGTTGACTCTTTGTGCGTAATAAAGGAGATGGGAATAATAAAGCTAAGCAAAATTATGACAATTGAACTAATTAAATTTGTATTGTGACGTTTTTAACAAGGGAAGGTGTGGACTGGGGAGAGAGAGTGAATTTTGGTGGATAAGTTTGGAGTCTGCAAATTAATCAGGAAGGATTGAGCAAACTAGTTTAATTTAATCTTCTTGGGAAACATGCATGCTCAGCCTCTTCCTCTCCATCGACATCCTTCCCTCTGGGGTGTTCTAGGCTTTTGCTACTTCGGCTATTTGTAGTGACTAATATTTTATTATTATCTCTTAAGTTTAAACATATAAATGTTAGTAATGAAAAATAACATCACTTAATATCCTTATAGCGAAAGAAGTTACTAATCAATGCGATTTTGTTTTCCTTTTTTTGTTTGATTTGATTCATACTTGTAAATCCTTTACAATTAGAAGACTTTCTAAACATGAAAATTAGGAGCTACTTTCTATTTCAATGTATTTGACTTTGGAATTAGTCTATAAGTATATTATGAGATTAATTGATTGCTAGGTTGCTGGTAAGTTCTAGCAGTTTCTAGTTGGGAAAGTGAAATAGTTTAAGTGCAAGAATTCGAACTTGGAGACCAATTAATGTTAATGAAACTAAGTCAAAGTTGCCTTATAACTAAGTAGCATAATACTTATCTATACATTATCTAATACTAGCATTAGTATTCGTAATAACATATACTCCATATTTCAATGCTAACGCGCATAGAGTTAATTGTCTCATAATTTCCATATATAAAACCATGTATATATAGTGGGTGTAGTTTTCATTACATCAACTTTACAACTGTCTTTGCTTCATCGATTGATGAATTAGGCTTTGGGGAATGTAGGCTGATGATCAATTTGGATAACTAACATCTTCTAAGTCAAGACACATTAACCACTTCTTGTTTTCATACATTAAAAAGGAACTGTTCTTGTTCGAATACAATTATATACTCAATTCCCATACTTTTATGATCAACATTTTCTTTTCTTTTTCTTGGTGCATTTGCTATATAACTATATCAAAGTTAATTTGCAACCGGCCATTTTCAATGGAATGGACACTATTATACGCGTGAACAGGGGCTAGCTCTTATCCTTAATTGTTAACTGCATTTTTTACTCTTAATTAATCTAGTTTATCTTTAATTTAGCAGTTCATCAAACCTGGAATCTAGATTGTTGATCAGGTAATCATATATATACACCTAATTAAATTCTTTGTATAATAAAATCATGTGATGCTTTCCAGCTAGCTAGTTTTCATTTCTAAAGTACAACATATTCCCTACAATGGGAGATTAATCTAGAAAAAGAGGTTACATTTTTAAGTTTCCATGGATTTTAGTATACATAAGGTTGAAGCCCATGATTAAAGTACCGTATTGTGTCTATTCTAAAATGTACATTGATCCCAGTTTTGGTAAAGCAGATAGTGATAAATTAGTGATCACGGATGCCTAACTTTATCAAGTGGTGATAATACTCCAAGAGATCATGGGCCCAAAAACTGCAATTAGAGAGGTTTTGGTTCATTATTCTGAGTTTAATCATTGTTGAATTAAAAGCAGATCATCTAATACCCATATTATAACAAGAAGATTAAGATAATGTTTCGATATTTTGGTGTTATTTAATTTTATTATTCTCTTACAATAAGAATTTCTCGATTGATTCCCATACATTATACTATAAGCTATTAATGTGGCCTATAAGCTAACATTGTGCCTTGCAAAAGAAACAAAATACACAAAAAGAAATTATGTAGCCTCATTTCATGCGTTTGGTTGGTGGAAATATTATATGTTTGGGATAAGGAGGTAGGCATGCAATGCACCATACTTTTTGATGGTGCTGTTATACATTGGTGCTCTCCTTTAACTTTAAAATAAAAAAGAGAAAAAAAAACCTCTATATTCTTCATTATGATTGGTTGAACAATGCTACTTGTCTCGCCTATTTAATTTATCTCGTCTAGTTTTACTCTCTTAATATCAAGCATGATGTATCATTGGAAAAAATTATTATAATTTCGGCTTAATGGGCAAAAAGGCCCCTGAACTTACATCGAACCGTCAAATAAGCCCCTGAACTATTATTTCGGCCAAATAAGCCCCTGAACTCTTAAAAAATGCCAAATAAGCCCTGTTGCCAAGGCTAAATGCTCAAATAAGGACTAAACGTTTTACGATTTTCTCAAATAAGAATCAAAATACACAATTCCAACAAATTAGAACACATACTTAGTAAATTTTTACAAATTAGGGAATCCTTAAATGAAAACCAATGCTTCTCATACATATACATTAAATTTGATAAAAAAAAATGATATTATCATGTTAATTAAAAATCAAACCATATTAATCAAAATAAATTCATTAAACGTAATATGATATAAAATTATCGTGTGATTTTCAATTTATATATCCCTCACACATTAGTATTAACTTATATTGTATCCAATTTGTAAAAAAAATATTAAGTATGTTTTCTAATTTGTTGAAATTGTGTATTTTGATCCCTATTTGAGAAAATCTTAAAACGTTTACTCCTTATTTGAGCATTTAACCTTGGCAACAGGGCTTATTTGACTTTTTTTAAGAGTTCAGGGGCTTATTTGGCTGAAATAATAGTTCAGGGGCTTATTTGACGGTTCGGTGTAAGTTCAGGGGCCTTTTTGCCCATTAAACCTTATAATTTCTAAAATCTTAGCATTTAATAATATTCTAAAATCTAGGATTTACCTTCATAAACTCTCCGTATTTGTAATTAGGTTTTAAGGGCTAAATCTGTAATTAAATTATTACATTAATTATTAAGTGGTACAACGTGATAAAATTAGGGTTAAAAAGTATTCCCCCTAATTTTAAACATGTATTTTTAGCATAACTAGTTATCACTTTCACGTGCCTTACACGTGACCTAATATGTTTAAATTAAATTAAAATTAATATCTTAATTATACTACTAATTTTATCTTAAAGAAGCCTATTATTGTAGCTGGCAAAATTTCACTCGAATACAGGTATCCGACTCGATCGTCTGAAACTAAACCTTATCCAACCCGATTCGACCAAAAAATCCGTCCAATCTGACACCGAAATGACCCGACCTCAAATCCTTAATGACCCGAATCTGAATCAACCCGAATCAGATCAATTCGAAAGATTAAAATAAAATAATTGCACGTTAGAGAAATAATAAATTTTAATTATAATAATACATTAAACTATCAAATAGAACATGTCAATCACAATATAACCTTTTAAATTAAAATAGTAAAAATAAAATGATTATATAATATTGAATTTAATTCAATGAAAATAGAGTTTTAGTAAAATAAAACTGTATATTAAAAATTTTAATATATATATCCAATTTTTATTGAAAAATAGTAAAATGGTAAAAATAAAGATATTATAAAGATATTAGATTTAATAATTGAATAAAAATAGAGTTTTTAGTAAAATAAAACTACAATAGTTTAAGTAAGGGCATTTAAGAAATATATTCAAAAAAATAAGGATATAATGGTCGATTCAAAAGTTTTACAAAACTCGTACTTTTATATATAGTATAGATATAGATATAGATAAACTTATTGATTAGGTTATGTGCCAAAAAAAACTTATTAATTAGGTTGCCTAGCTATCTCAATGTATTACACGATTTATATATATTATAGAACTCATGTTGATCATAGTTTTCTCCATCCCTCTGTCATTATATAGTTAGAGGATAATAAGTTTGTAGGCCTTTCAATGTACCAAAAAAGAAAAGAGAAATGATAAGTTTGAAATAATATATAAACCGAAGTATTGGTTATGATTATTATGATATATTAAAATTCAATGATTCATCATGATTTGAGTTTATCTATTTTTTCCAAATGGTTGAATTTGACAAGCAAACTGACGAAAATAGGAAACAACAACTCCTCAGTTGGGACCAACTTAAAATTAGGTGAAATCAATGCAATTTCCCCATTTCAAAACTAAAAAACAAGTCAAAGTTCAAGAATTGCCAAGTGCATCAATTGAATTATTGGAGGCGTTTTCCTGGGTGTGGCAAAGGCTAGTTATTGGGCACTTCACTTAAGACCAAAAAAAAGGTCGGAAAGCAAAATGGGTGGTCGACGTCGGTGCTAGTTTTGTTGTTTTGAGGACAATGGAATGAAGTAAAGTTGGAATGTTAAAATGTTTTCATTTGGGTTTTAATTAAGACGAAGCTCACGTGTGGTGGGAGAGGATGCAAATATTTATCGTCGTCGGCGGACTTGTCGTGAAAGTCATGAAAGTGGGATGGTCGGTCGAGTTTGCTACATTATCTATGATCACTTGCTCTGTCTAGTAAAAGTAAAGCGTATGGCGCAAAGATGGGGCGTGTCTCGTCTCTGTTTTGTGCGTTTCTTGGTGGACAATGTTGACAGCAAAATTATTTATTAAAACGCTCCTTTGGGAATGGGAATTGGGAGGTCCCTTCTTTAATTGATATTGATTCATCAATTGTTTGAACATTTTAAGCTAGAAAGAAAAAAAAAGTGTAATTCTATAAAAGAATAGTCTCTAAAGTTCCAGTGTCTCGATTAGAACTTAGAACCGCACCATGTCCATTGATTTTATATGGTTGTGGAAATGAAAAAACAAAAACAATATTGGCTAATGAGTTGAGTCGAAGAAATTTAATATGCTTAAACTCTTGGATTTGAGCCTATGAAAGGAGAATATATATGCTAGAAAACTTGTTTAAAATTCAATGTAATTAGTAATTAGGCGATGTGGGAGGTTCATAATTAGAGAAAAAAAAATAGCAAAAAAATAAGAAGATGTGGACCATTAAAGAGTACTTTCTCGCTAAGTTAATTATAGGCACAGCTAGCATTAGCAAAGAGAGAGCAGAAATTTGGTACCACAATATACAAAGTCAACAAAATTCCTATTGATTATTAAGCGGTGATGGAAAATTGCAAAAGCATTTTCTTGACTCAGGGCCTCTTTCCCATTGTATTTTTAGCCTAGTACCAAATAGTTCTGATGTAACATTTTTCAACATTCCTCAATAAAAAGCTTCTGCAAAATACTCAATTACTCATTCAGTTGGGAAAGTTCCTTCCTATCGACTATCGAGCATATATTTTCTTTCTATTTCCGTAATTATTGAAAGGTAAAAATTCAAGCCCCTAACTGGGCCAAAACCGCCTCTAAGCAATGAAGCCCAATAGTCTTTCATCGATTCCAAAAATTAATGCAGAAAAAAGTTGCAATTTGCAGCTCTTGGAATGGATTGGACTTTGGAGGAAACTGAACAATTCAGATGAGAAAATGAGGAAATAATGTAAGTGTGAAATGTGAATCTCTTATTCAACCGTGAGTACAGAAAGAATAATTCAATAATACAATAAAAGAATCTCTCTCCCAAAATTAAACTACCTAAGCATAATACTATATTTTATATACTGACATGTTTGCATGTTTTGTTTTTAAGCCAGAGGGGAACAAGTTGAGGTCGAAGGGTCAAACAGAGCAGGAAGCAAATACTTCCTCCCATTGACACCATGTGCATTGTAGCTAGCGCCGGTAGTGGCGTCGACGGGAAGGTCTCCGGCATAGCCTGGGTAAGACCCTTTACCATAAATCCCAGAACAAGCAGAAGCAGCCTCAAGGGGAGCCTCTTTTGGGCCTTGATAGTAACCATTTCCGAATGGGTTAGTGACAGTCCCAGCCAAAAGGCTAGCCAAATTAATGACCATTCCATCAAGGCCAACGTCGTTGTTGGGAGCCACCAACGGTGGGTTCTGGGGTCCGTAGATGGGCTGGTGGAAGGGCCAGGCGCATTGGCCCGGGCATTGGGTCTCAGAGTTGCCCACCCAAATGTAAGCAAATTTGGAGCTCTTGCCCTTGACTTGACCATTGGTTGAACTTGAACCCAGAGCCGAACCATGGGTGCCACACCGGCTCGAGCAGAAACCTTGAACAGCCACGTCAGCTGATGTCAGAACAACGTTAATGGCGTTTTTCTGAGCACCCTTGGAAGCCAATTGGATGAGTTGTTGATTTGAGAGTGATTTTCCCAAAGAGTAATTCTCGTCGAGGATTTGTGTGCCCAATGAGAGAACAAGGGAAGAAGCTTGTTTCTTGCTGAGCTGATAGAATTTTTCCGTGGCTTTCCACCATGTGGAAACAGAGGGTTGAGCGACGGTAGGCTTGGAAGATGTGACAGAAGCGATGAAATCGGAGACAATTGCGCGTTGAGATGGCTTGAATTTGCCGTACCAGATGAGATTGACGGAGATTTTCCCAGTCAGGAGAGGGCCATTGTGGTATTGAAACAACAATGGCTGCTCTGTTTGATCTGACTCGGAAAGAATCCTTGCTTCCGAGTTGAAATGAAGCAAAGAGACCAAGAAAACAAGAAACAGAACAACATTATTGGAAGAAGCCATGTCCAAGTGATCAAGAAACTGTAAAAAAGAGAGAAGCTGAGCTGAGAATATATATATATATTAGGGAAATGTTTATGTTTAGTTTGAGGTTTGGGATGAAGCGAAGTGAAATGAGGGAAGGTATTTATAGTGCTGATATTTCAAGGCGGTGGAAACTCGAATCGAAAGTGCTAGGAAGGAGCCGAAAAAGGGTAAAACAAGTGGGAAGTGAGATGTGGGCATGCCAGCCAAAGGACGCGTTGTTATAATAATCACGACTTAAAGAGTTTCGCTCTCAAAACCGAATAAATGCCAATGGGTTTAAGAATACAGTTTTGAGCCAGCTAAGGCCCAAGGGGAAGGATAAAGACAAAAGAGAAAAAGAAAATGACAAAATTGAGTGCTGTTTGGTAGTCAGGGCAGATTTGAGGCAGGAGGAAAACGCGTTAATAGTCCCAACTCTCAACTCTCCAACTCCAAGGAATGTTTAATTTAAATGTTTAATGGTTTTCGAAATACTACTACTAATAATAATGTTCTTGTGACTGTGTGTGGACTATTTTTTGTGGAAGCCAAGCCAAGGGGATTTTTAGTGATTTTTTTTAGATATTTTAAAATGGTGCAAGTTTCTGGAATATTAAGATGTCATAATTGTGAATCATTGCGAGAGAAACAACAACTTAAAAACAAAAAATAATGTAGTAGTCGAGAAAACATGTCATGTTGGTATGTAGCAAGTTATATGTTGCAACTTTAATCATTTGTAATGTTTTGGTGTTTTATTTTTGTATAAAATTAATCATATCACCCTATTTTTGTACACAAATATAAACATATATTCTACCATATTTAATCATTGCATTAAACACACCTGTAATGTTTGGGGGGTGCGTCTGTTTCATTTGTTTGATTTCCATCAAATATCAATTTATTAGTGGTCAAATTCAATTGGTTATAAAGATATATGGAAGCAATCAATTAGTGGCTTCTATTATTTTTCTTCGTTAAGATGAAAGGAATTTTTCTTACTTGATAACCAAGTAATTATTCCCTTACATCTGTTTATTTGTCTTGTATATATATCAAGACAGCACATTATATTATCAAATGAAAGTGTAGTAGAGAGCGACTCCATATTGAAAGTCTAAACTGTTGATTTTTCCATATATGTTGCCCCTTAAAAATCTCTTCTTTTAAAACAAACATTGCAAGAAAAAATCTCATCTTAATAATGTGGGATATCAGTAACATTCTTTTTACCCAAAAAAAATAAGATATCTTAACATTATTTATGCATATAAGAGCGCTTAATGCAATACTAGTACTAGTATAGCCCGAACGATATCCTCTTAACTAGATGAAGTGATGAAACGTCCCAGATAGTTGATCCAAGTACGTGACTTTAAGAGGCCTCGGATGTGCCATTTAGCCAAGTTATCAGTACACATATTTGTCTCTCTATACATATAAATCAGTGAGCAATGCCAATTTCAATGAAGCAGTTCTTGACATATGCGCATAAAAGGCGTTAAAAAAATATATATATATACACACACACACACACTAGGTATAAGGACCGTGCTTCACTGCGGAGTCGAAAATTTTATAAAGGGATCTTTATGGAATTTTGTTAATCGGACAATCGAAACCACAAAATATCGGAAGCCTTTTTTAGAATTGAAACATAAAATTTAGCCTTTTTTAGTATTGCACCCTGATCGAATAACTCTTCTAGTACCTCTATCCAACACCTCAGATCCTTTGATGAGCCCTTTCCAGACATCAGAACCACGAGTCTTACAAAAGTATACATACTAAAGTATACATTAAATTCAAACTAATTAACTTGCAAAAGTTTATCCTATAGTAAATGTTTTTGATGTTGTTTATTGTAACTATTCAATCCAAAACAGAGGTGTTTATTTTGTTTAAATCATAAGAAATGAAAAACAATGGAAACTTGTGAGCTATGTAACTTTTCATTAAATGGAAGGCAAGTTGTTCGGACTTAACTCCAGCGATGTAATTTGGAAAGGGCATGCAACTTTTGTGCATCACTTGTTTTCTAGAAAATGGATTGATTCAAAGTTTATATGAAGTTGTAACTTTTAAGGCTATCTAATCGGAAATTATAGCAGATCTTTTCTCTTAAACCTCTAACTATCTATTTTAGTCCATATACCCCAGTTGTTGCCAATATGAATGCTAGTACTATTTGCATAAAGTTTCACTTTTCAAGCAAGCCTTCACGAAAAAATTGCTTGCCAGGATGGCTAAAGTTATTACCACTTGCCTAGGTTTAAAGAATTGTACTCATTTCATTGCAACTTAAACATAAGCGAATCTCTGAAATCTGCTCTCTTAAATTCATCTGAAGGTAAATCTTAAGATGATCCTAGTACAAAAAATGCACGCATTCTAGCTTTTACAGCAGAATCAATTGAAGTACTTCTATACTACTAGCATGTATGAGGACAGAAAAATCAATTTCCTTCCATCTTCCACTCATTTTTGAATTGCAAGTTAATCCCTTTTCCCTTGAATTTGACTAGTAATATTTAAAGATCAGAGAGTGCAGTTCTTGCCTTGCACAGCATGGGTTCATTTCCCTTTTGCCCTTTTTTCCCAGTAGAGGCAGACATAGTTCAAAAAAATTTTAGGACAAGACATGTGCTGGGCAAAAAAGCTAGGACTTGTGTGAATAATTTGCCCATATAATTGCTTGAAAATGACCATTGTTCGAAATAGGGTCCCATTGTTGCTGGCAATCTGGGTCTTTTTTCACCTAAACATTCCAACATCCATGTCTCTGCTTTTCTTCCTTAGCTGGGCCAAGATAACTGGAAAAGCAAAACTAAAGTATCTCAAAGTTAAAAAGTTCGCCTAGATTCTTGACCAAATCTCGTACCGATTGTTAAACGTTGGGAATGCTTAGAAAAATGACAGTTAATCAGCTGATTAGAGATATATAACTCAAAAAGTAAATAAGAAATGACAAATGTGAAAAAAGGCAAACCAAAGTAGTTTGCTGATATATTATTATCCGCATAAGCAAAATTAATAAATAAATCAAAGAATTACTACATTCTTATCTATAATCCGTGTACATTTCTGCTAATATACTAATTTCTGATAATCCCCCGCTTCAAATTTTTTAGACCAAAGTTGAGCAAGAAGATGTAGCAGGATCATACAAAGCAGGAAGCAAGTATTTTCTTCCATTGTCGCCATGAGCATTATAGCTGGCACCGGTTGTTGAGTCGACGAGCAGGTCTCCGGCATAGCCAGGGTAAGCCCCCTTAGCATAAATTCCAGGACAAGCAGAAGAAGCTTCCAAAGGAGCCTCAGCGGGGCCCTGGAAGTAACCATTTCCAAAAGGGTTGGTCACAGTTCCGGCAATGAGGCTAGCCAAGTTGATCACCATTCCGTCGAGACCAACGTTGTTGTTTGGTGCAATCAAAGGTGGGCTTTGTGGGCCGTAGATTGGCTGATGGAATGGCCAGGCACATTGACCGGGGCATTGGGTCTGAGAGTTACCGACCCAAATGTAAGCAAATTTGGAATACTTGTTGCCCTTGATGTGACCGGCGGCGGTTGAGCCCAAGGCAGAGCCGTGAGACCCACACCGGCTCATACAGAACCCTTCGACGGCAACGTCGGAGGCTGTCAAGACAACGTTGATAGCATTCTTTTGGTCACCCTTTGAGGCCAACTGAACAATCTGTTTGTTTTTAAGTGATTTACCCAAAGAGTATTTCTCATCGAGAATCTGTTTTCCCAAAGACAGGGAAAGAGTGGATTTCTTGGAGGTTAAGTGGTAGTATTTCTCGGTGGTTTTCCACCATTGGGCAACCGAGGGTTGGTTGTTTTGCGACTGTGGCTTGGTTGATGTAAGGGAAGTGATGAAATCAGAGACGATGGCTCTCTCGGAAGGCTTGAATTTGCCATACCAAATTAGATTGACTGTGATTTTTCCAGACAGGAGAGGGCCGTTGTGGTATTTCAACAGCTGAGGCTGGTCTGTCACCACATCACTCAGAAGCCTCCCGGCGGCCAAAGAGATTTGAAACAACGAGATCAGAAGGAAAAAATTGAGGACATTTTTAGTAACGAAGGAAGCCATTTTTGACTGAGAGAATAGAGCAGGAAATGAATAAGCTGTGTTGTGAGATAGCTAATTGAGTTTTTGTTTGAGTTGTGTTGTGGATTTGAGAGAGTGGAGAAGGGTAGTTATATAGGGCTGAAAAAGAGTTTATTTATTTATTGAGCTTTAATTAAAAAAAGATTAAAAGGGTTTTGGGGGGGGGGGGGCATAAGTGAAGTAAGGGAAGCTGCTCAGAAACAGACAATAAAGTTTGGCTTCGCTTTTTACTTTGCTTTTTTTCCCCAGTTACGACTTACGACTTACGAGTAGCGCCTTCGCCAGGAAGCTAGAAAGGAGACCCAACGGTTTCCCCAAGCGCGTTTTTAATCCAAAAATCCAGAAGAGTTAGATAAAACTCAAACACTTTACTCTTTTCTGTTTCTTGGTCATTCGGTTTCACACACCAATCAAATAAGGCCGTGGAATTCAAATCCCAAGAAATCGCGTGGTTTCCAACTTGAAGTAGCTCTTTCGTGGCTTGAAAGCCAGAAGGCATTACAGCTTAGTCACAGTTAGATACACCCATTATTGACCAAAATGGCCTTGGCTTTTGTTATAGATTAGGGGAGATGGGAAGGGTAAATGCGAGAAAATAGGATGGGGTAAACGTTATATTGAAGACAGGCTGGATTAAATTTTATTGGGAAGGGTGGACTGATCCAGCTGGCAGTCAGCGAGTGGGCAAAAGAAGTGAAATGTAGCGGTATCCTAAGTGAATGGGCACGTGAGAGGGTACGCGCTGACCTTGACGGCTCTTAAAAACGGCACAAAAGGCTCGTGACGTGAAGGCGAGATGAGATGAAACTGAAAAAGAGGATTAGTTAAATAGGCTTAGCTGGATCAAGCTAACACGAGCCAATGTTACAGCTGTGGCCTGTGGACTCGAAGTGGTTAGCCAGGGGCCAGGCCATTGCCAGCCACCCCAACCCTTTTCCGCCTCATTTTTCAAAACAAGATCAAAGAAAAGGAGAAAAGAATATACTTGTATCCAATGAGTTCGTACTTCGTGTTTTTCTTGTTTCGCATGCCAATGTGCAGGTGAACGTTAGCCTTGGTTCCCAAGTTTGAACTTCAAAAACTCCAAGGCACTTTTTTTTTTTTTTTAATTTTTTTGAATGTAATTAAAATTAATTTTGATTTAGTAGTATTAGCACTAATTAAGTTTATATAAGTCTGATACACTTAGCTTTGTAATTTTAGTAGTATTAGCACTAATTAAGTTTTTAAGTTTGATACTTAGCTTTGTAATTTTTGTGCAAGAAATGAAATTTTCAACTGATTTAAGGGTTATCTCCTAATAAATTGTAGAGGGACAGGCACCCAGTATTTTTGTTTCGTTCTTCCTCTCTAAAAGCAACTCATTCTTTTTAAAGCCAAATTCATTTCATAGTAGTAGTACTTTTTTTAGATAATGCTATAAACAGATTATAACCTTACACTAATTTTTCATTAACACCATATTTTTATTAATGTGATGGGATTTAATTAATATATGATAGTCGATATTTCAATCATTTTGTGTGTAAAGAGAGTTTCTTCTTATTTAGATTTCGACCAACTCGATTTCAAATTAGTATTAATTTGAGCCTCACATTAGAATCTCCATCAATACCAACTTTAACAGTGGAATGAGATCGGATGGAGACTATCAATTGATAACTATGGTCGTTGATTTTCCTTTTACTTCAAATGAAATTTAAAGTTGATTTAATTACTCTCACTAGACAAATGTGTCCATTGAATTAGTTTTAACTTAATTTTAGGCAAATGTGTCTATTGAGTAAAAGGAGTTTCGGTAAAAAAAAAAAGAGAGTAAAAGGAGATCAATTTTTTTTAAAGTAAAATTTCATATTTGAATATCGTTCAGGGAGAAAATCAGAATTGAGAGAGTTTTCCCTTGATTTGGGAAACTCAATTCCGAATTAATGATTTGGGAAACTCAATTCCGAATTAATTGAAATTCAATATTATTAGATACAGGTTATCGTATAAATCATTTTTGTTTTATTATGGTAGATTCATCATTCATCTATCTCTTTTGCAATCTTTTAAATTAGTAATTGATCACCATGACCATTGTTTTTTTTTTCTTGAAGGAGGGATTATACCGTTAATGAGACCCATTATTAACTTTAAAACTATAATTTAAAATTGAACAAGTGGTAAAATAAACAAAGATCTAATAACGTCATCCTATCTAAGCCTAAATTCACGAGCTTAAACATTATCCGAAAGCTAGCAATCACGAGGCATGCTAATTTCTTATGGTACTTAAATAAATACTAAGATCACATGATCGTATTTGTTATATCTTAATAATGCAATAAAAAACTGATTACATTATAGTATTATATGAACATTGTTGAATAGGTTGCCTTTGAGTCTACTTACAATGCCCTAAAGTCCCGAAAGTCTCAAAACATAATATATTGACTATAGTAGTAATACTGCAGCGTGTCTGCTGGGTATTTTTATCACTGCAGATAATAGCTGCCTTGTTACATACTTACAGACATGTCATAGCCTTAAAACCAATATACATCTGCAAACGTTTTTTATTTCTTTTTTTTATTATCATTATTTAAAGTTTTATATACAGCTGCACGAGTCAGTTCTCTTTAGAATCTAAGCCTTCTGTAATTCAAAATCCAGTTTAAAACTAAAATTCAAGTAATGTTTTTTCGACATGAAATCTTTGACTAAATTTTATGTTCTAGCTACATCACATTGATTCTCCTTGTCTGCAATCTTGATGGCTTATATTAGCTGCATTTGTCTCTAGTCTCTACATTTACACAAAATTTTTGGTAACAATCTCTTTTTTTGCACACAAAAAATCTCTTGTTTTTTGAGAACTGGCAAGTTTGATATATATTGCTTGCAACTTTCAAGTTTGAACCAATTATTAGGATCTTAAAACAGAAATAAGTAAGTGCAAAGTTGCATAATTTGTCTTAGTTTTGTAAATTTCATTATCATAAGCATTATTAAGAGGTTAGTGAGAGATGGGTAGAAATACAGCTGTGAGGGAGTATTATGATTCAAATTGTTGCTTTGGATGCCATTGCTGAATCAGCATATACTTAAAATTGCATACGGACGACACACAGAATATATATATTAATAATTATGTTGGTCTAAGTGTCATATGCTCCCAATCTGCCCAGCCGCCTTCATTTCATGCAAAATTATGTGCTCAAAGCTGTATTATAAGAAGACTTTGGAAACCAAGCAATTTTGGATCAGATGTTCCAAAGTCAAATATACCTCACCTTCTCGGAAGCACAGCAGATAGTAGAGTTCCTATAAAAGCCTAGAGTACTGTTCTAATAAAAATGTCAACTCTTCCATTTTTCCAGCTCCAGTCTACTCTCAATCGGCTGACTTTACATGGAGGAAAGAGGGACAGGGAGATTTGGTCATTCAATTATTGGCTGCAATTGGAATTCAGTGTTGGGAATAAGCTTATTTCAAAGCTTTAAAAAAAGTTTGAAAAAGTTACCAGCGCAGCATTGCATATTCATTTGCAGTCTATGGTTTTTGCTGCTACACAATTTTTTTTATTCAAACTGCTTGAGGAAATGTGTAAATGGGTAATATTATATTCATTTAGCAGCTCACTTGGACGCCTTGGATGCCGCCAATGGCAGCAGCATCCGATGAGCTCGAGCAGAGTATCCAGCCTGTCTGAAGGCTGATGACCTTGCTTTGTTCCCATACTTGCAAACATGGTCACCCAAAACTTTGAATTCTTAAACCTTTGTGCACGAGTGGTGCTTTGAAACTATAATAACTCTAATTTTTGGTCAATTAAGCCAGCAGAAACGTAATAAGAAAATGTTTGATGGTTTTCATTCATTTTATCAACGTAGACAAATACTGAAGATGATCAATAAAAGTATCAAACTTTTAAGTACTGAAAATTGTTGTCTGGTCGCTCAAGATGGTAATTAGAGATGTTTAGTTGTCTTGGTAGGGTATTATATCAATTGCAAGTTGCATCATGTTTTTAGTACATATATTTAAAACAGTTATCTGGTTTGGTTCAATCGGATTTGAGTTTTGTGAATGGAGAAAACTCGATTATAGACTAGTCAGAATCCACAATGTAGTTACCCGAAGATATTTTGGAACTCGATTAATTTACAAGACAAAAAACAATCGAACAAAAAGTGATTATAATTACAGTACAATAATAGAAGAAAAAGACAAAAAATGTACATAAAACTTCAATAGAGAGTAATTTAGACATTGAATTATTTGCTGCTGTAAGCCTGTAACAAATTTCAGAAAAACAGTGTAACTTACTACATATAGTGAAGAATTGGTACAGTGATTCTAATTGATTTTTCATATGGTGGTCGAAGCAAAGTACTCAGTTACTTGTGGGGTTCTTCAGATTTGATGTATGCATTGGTTATTTGGTTTGATGGTTCTAGACTCTAGTAATAAATTCCCATGATTAAAAAGTGTTTGATGAAATGTCTGGTGAACCACTCACAATACCACCAGGCATGGCATCCGACCCTACAAAGCATGGACGGGAGGGCCTCTGCCTGTTCCTAATTCTTGTGATGGGGGGAGGAGTAGTTCAGTTGGAACAACCAAATGTTCTGGAATCCCATGATGTGACACTACACTGCCCTATTTGGCTATCGACAAACGAATTAAAATGGATCAAGCTACCCTTACCTGCACCATATGGGCATAACATTAAGATTCCTTTCTATCAGAACAGTGCACCTTGAACATCCGTACAAATTTTTATTTAACCACAATGGTTAATGGTAATTCACTAAGTGCCCGTTTTGACCCAGCTTAAAGCTGAGCTTATTTACTGAAAAAAGCTTAAGTTGGCCAAACGGATTTTTTAGAAGTGCTTTTCAGAAGCACTTTTCAGTTGTTTTTGAACTAAAAGTCAGAAGTTCTAAATTGAAACTTTTTACAGAAGCCCTTTTTTAAAAGAGCTTTAAGCTAGGCCAAACGGACCCTAATTTGACAACCATTTTCTAAGTTTATAAAGCACATAATTAACTTTTTATTCAGTGATTAATGGCCCCTCTGAGTACGGTGCAATGCGAAAAAGCACCTTTTGATACTCTTCGCCACATCTAGACCTGGCAATTTCTGACACGACACGTTTGTACAATACGGAACGATACGGGTTTTACCGTGTTTGTATTTGGGCTTAACGTGTTTCGTGTTTAATCGTGTCAACACGATTAAGGGAAAACGTGTTTCGTGTCATAACTGTATAAAACACGGCTAACACGATGTGTTGACGGATAACACGTTTAGTTAGTCGTGTTATCCGTGTCAACACGTTAACTGCTAAAACGATAACACATGTAGTAAACGTTTATAACTTTATATGTTTGTTTAAAGTAAAATACCACTTTGACCTTTTGAAAATAATAAAAAATCATTAACATTGTGTAATTTTATAAATGTTTTAGGGAGATTTTTGGTAATTTTAACATGTTTAAATTATTCGTGTTAAAACGTTTATTTCGTGTTAGTCGTGTCTTGTCGTGTTTTTTGATACACGTTTAAAAAATCGTATTTAGTTGTGTCGTGTCGTGTCGTGTACACGACTAATAAACAGTTCTCGTAAACGTTTTTAAGACCATAACACGATTAGTTATTCGTGTCGTGTTCGTGTTTAGCCATATGCTCCTAAATTATACATGTTTATACGACACGAAACACGACACGAAACACGAAATGTCAGGTATAGCCATATCGTTCTACCAAAGGTAATTTGTACCTAATTACAGGGAGATTTTGAATGTAAGTTCTACCTAGTAATTTAAAAGTAACTTAGTTTCATTGATGAGTTAAAGGTGCGATAAATCTTTTTGTTTAAGCTGCTTCTAAGATTGAGTATTTAAGTTGTTACTCATCTAACACTCAGAACCACTTTCCATCTAACCCTTTTTTTATAAAAGGAACCCAAAGTAGAGTTTAAAGCTTCATTTACATGATTTTGAGTTTGAATGATATATTGGGAGAGTTTTATGGAATAGGAGAAAGTTTACTTGTGTTTAATTAATCCTTACCAATTGAAAAGGGGTAATAAATCTTAAATCAAAGTGAAAGGGTAGGTGGAATTTGGGAATTGGAAGAAATATTTGAAATGATAACCAATTTTAATGATGTAAGAATGGGGGAACAATTACAATTACAACAACAACAAGAATAAGATAAGAGCATCGATCCAAGAAATATTTTTTAAGATGAAGTGAATGGAAATGCGAAACAGCCTAGGTAGGAGCTTAAAAAACACATGACATGCTGCCCATAGCTTCCATTCTCCATTTACTAATGTATTGTGGTAGGGACCTAATTAACTTGCTTGCCATTTTGGTAGCTGTGAAATTGATGTAAGCATTAGCCAAGTCTACTAATCTCCATGCAAAATTTTTAAATTAAAATGCTTTCAAAGGAAGATTCTCGCCAGATGTCTCCCTCTTTAATCTTATCTATTTTTATTTTTTCCCCACTTCTCGTGATCTCTGTATTTTAACTGCGTAGCTGCCAATGAAAGCTACCCCGCAACCCCTTCCACTTTCCTCAGTTCATGCACCAATTTCACCTATAAATAACTTCCCCATTGTTCATAACTTCATATCCCAAAATCAAATTTAGAAAAAAAAAAAAAAAAACTCAGAATCTTTCAATATCCAACTCCAATTTTTTAAGTCTCCTTCTCAAAAATGGGTTTCTATCAGTTATCCAAAACAATCCCTCTTGTGATAGTACTCTTTCACCTAAGTTTAACTAATGTTTGTCTTGGAGCAAGAAAGCTAAACTCTCTTTACCAGCCACCCCCCATGGCCGTGACTTACCACAAAGGGGAATTGCTTGAAGGAAATCTCCAAGTCTCTATTCTTTGGTACGGTGAATTCTCACCAGCTCAGAAATCCATCATTGCCGATTTCTTGCTCTCCCTCAATCCACAAAAGGAAAACCTGGGAAAACCCATGGTCTCTAATTGGTGGAACACTATCCAAACTTACATGAGAAAAGCTGGCAAAAAAGATGCCCGCATTGTCTTGGCAAACCAAATCACAGACAGAAACTGCTCCCTTGGCAAAATCCTCAAAAAGTCCCAAATTTCCAGGCTGGCCAGGCGAGTCCATTCCAAACCCGGTGGGCTAACTCTTGTTTTGACCGCCAAAAACGTTGCCGTGGAAGGCTTCTGCATGAGTAACTGCGGGTTCCATAGCTCAAACGCAAAGTCAAAATCAGTATTCATTTGGGTCGGAAACTCTGAGACCCAGTGCCCGGGGCAATGCGCTTGGCCTTTCCACCAGCCTATTTACGGACCCCAAACCGCGCCACTCGGTGCACCCAACGGTGACGTGGGTGTCGACGGCATGGTCATAAATATTGCTAGTCTTTTGTCTGGGGCAGTCACCAATCCTTTCGGAAATGGGTACTTTTTGGGCTCGTCCGGCGCTCAATTGGAGCCGGCGACGGTTTGCACCGGAGTTTATGGGAAAGGGGCGTACCCTGGCTATGCTGGAGAGCTGTTAGTGGATCGAACCACCGGTGCTAGTTACAATGCCCAAGGTGTCAATGGAAGGAAGTACTTGTTGCCAGCCTTGTTTGACCCTGTTACATCCCAGTGTTCGACGCTTGTTTGAGGGAACGAAAACTGATTAATTTCGTTTGTATCTGCGAATTATAGTCTCAGCTTTATATGTAAATAGTAAATTTTATCAATAATTATTTTATTTTCTTTATTTAAAATATGGCATTAAGACTAAACTTGTTGGCCTAGCTTAAGATTCAAGACATGAAATTAAAAGGGGAAAAAACTCTGTTAATCAAAATTACAAGTCCACTCTCCGAATCAGAAGTTGTGTTAGCCTACTAACCTGTCAAGACCTTTATCGCCAAAAAAAAAGACCTGTTAAGACCTGCATCAACCGGCAAAAAAACAAGTTGCTTAGCTCACCGAATCATATTTTGGTATGAAACGCTAGTATCCAATAGTCACGTTAAATCTTAATTAATCAGTCGGACCACCTTAAATCTAGTAGAGGAGAAGTTGTTCCAACTCACCTAGTCATTCTATTGCGAAAAGAAAAAAAAACTCACCTAGTCATTCCATCAAATTGAGAGTAGACAGAGAGTGTTACAATAGCTGAAGATGAGAATAGATGCCTAAAACGTAGGTAGATGGGCCTATGGAGGTTAACCCATTATCTTGGGTTCATGACTGTTGCATTTGTTGCACTTTTAAGTTGGATTTATTGCCCAATAAGCTGAACCATATTAGAGGCTATTGAACTAAGCCCAACTACAAACAAGTCCATAATTAATAAGACCACCAATACAACTCCCCAACTCTACCCTAGCCCAATTAAAGAGATTTTTCCTTTTTTTTTGGAGTGAACAATTATAGAGAACTAGCATGACCTGAATATGAATGCATATATTGTGATTAAATAAGTGAAATAAGTAAGCCATGACTTCGGAGTAGGAAAAAAGAACATGATTTTGGAGTACAAATATGGTCTCAACTAATCCTAATTATTCATTAGCTACTATGCAAGTATGATAATTACACAATCAAAAAACATAAAAAAGAAAAACAAAACCTTTTTAGACGTTGGAGAAAACTTAAAATACCACTTATATTAATTTAACTATAAGGATAGTGGAAATAAAATGGTGTTTTGTTTTTAAAAAAGACATATGAGAGAATGGATGTGGGTGAAAGACTGAAAGATGCATTTGATAAAGGCAATACTAATTGATAAGAGTTTGTTACCAAAGTTATCACCTAGTTTAACCTTATCATGTATACTAGAATTATGCCTTGCGCCATGTGTGGGGACGACCCTTTGGAATGGAATGTTTAATCGCGCAACTCGAACTGCGTGGAATGATGGTTGCGGGACTCTACACTGTAGAGTCCCTGGCTACACTCCCGTTCGTTACCAGTTTCAAGACACTGTCGGTCGGTCACTGCATATACATTGCGCCGCTCATCAGCACTGGAAAAACGGAGGTTACCATTGTTTTGATCAAGGGTGTTGCCATAAGTCATCCGGAACTGTTCTAAAACGACCGGCTAGTTGTTCATGGACTTAAGCGATCGGTCTCACCAATTCGCTGCCATTCTAAGGTTATAGACACCCAGCAGTAGAAGAGGCGGTAGAAGAGGTAGAAGAAGACGATCCAGATAGCGAATTTTTAGTTGAAACCCTAGAGTCGTTGCTTCATTTGACATTCGGGTCCAAAGATGACACTGGGAAAGGAGAGAGAATTCCATGGGGGTAAAACTGCTGCGCTGACTATCCTTTTCCTTTTGATAGCTTTCTTTTATTGCCGTTTTCCCTTTTGATAGCTTTCTTTTACCGCCGCTTGCCCCACTTCTTCTGTAAACTTTTTGCCACTGATAAACGTAGCGCTAATTTCTTCTTTGATTTGAGCGTCTGTTTTCTTTCTAATATTTCAACCTATGTCGATTTCCATAAGAGTCCTATGTAAATAATCAATTGATCTCTCGGAGTCCTATGGAAATGATCAATTGATCTCTCGATTTACATGAAGAGTGATATTCGAGTTTGCTGTCATAGCCAAATGGCTGTTCATTTACTTTCGCCCACTATTGATTTAATCTTATCTATACTTAAAAGTTGCGCTGCAATTTCCCTTAATTTGGTTCCCGACCCGACCTATATTACACAAAGTTGAGGATATGAAATGCTTAACATATGAATTTCATTCCTTAGTACTGTCCCATCAAAAACAATTTTCCTCTACCTACACTAATTAAAAGCTTAAAAAGTTTCTGGAAAAATATATACGAAGCATCTATTTCAATAGTTTCAATAAAGGGAATGAAACGCCTCCAAGAATATCCATCCATTCCAACCTGCATAAAGAACAAAGAATTTGTTCAATAAAAATTAACCATCTTTTCAGTCCTATTTACCAAAAAATGAGAATCTTTTGTGTCCTATACATAGAATGACTGTTATCAATTCATGCACTTTTTGCTCATGTAAATACTTAACTTCATGTAAATTATAATAATATAGCAGTAACGAAATTTTTGGAAAGCTTGATACAAAGTTTAGCACTTCTTAGTACATCAACAAACAAAATCTCAATTCAAAGAGTATACGGTGGAATGTAGCTAACCATTTAAAGTGGGATATCATTAGCCAGTAATACCAGTGAGTAGGATTAATATATCAAGATTACATATCTTAAAAGAGAACATAGCAATAAAAAGGACATAAATAATAAGATAAGTAGTGTTGACTCCATGTAATTTTTGATGATTACAAAACATCCCTCCCTTGATATTTAATTAAGTCTAATTAAGTGTGTAGGCTTCAAAGAATATCTCTTTATCTCAAATTGGAGCACAAATAATCTTTGGAGAAGTGCTGAGAAAGAAAATCTTGAAGAAATTCAAAAGGAAATTAAGTGTTCAAAGATTGGAATTAAAGGAAGTTTTAATCGATGAATGTTGAAACATGAAACTTAAGTATTCATCGATTAATACTGGCTCCGGGTTCGCTGTCAACACCGCCACTTTTCCAAAGTGAAGACTTGGAGCTTTAGTCGATTAATACTGAAATTAAAACTGGAGTTTTCATCAACTAATACTGCCTCCGGGTTCGCTGTCAACACTGCCACATTTTTGAAAGAGAAGACTTGGAGTTTTAGTCGATTAATACTGGAATTAAAACTGAAGTTTTCATGGACTAATACTTTTCTGACAACGTCAGTCTTACTACAAGACAAAAAAACAGCTAGTTTGAAATTGTTGGAAAATGCTCCAAACGGCTAGATTTTGTGTCCAACGGCTAGAATCATGTGAGAGGCTATAAATACACATCATAAATGCCATTTGAAGCCTCCTAAGAGAGAGAAATCATTGTTCATTATCTATTGAAGCCAAAATCATCATTTTCTCTTTGTTCTTCATTTACTACACTTGTAAGAGAATACTTGTTGTGCTAAATCTTTGTATTAGGGATCTTTGGGAGATCATTGTAATTCTCATTCATCTTTTCTTGGGTAGATTAAGTTGGGTTCAACTTGATTTGAAGATTTGGAGCTTGGGGAGAGCTCAATTTGTAAAAGGCTTGGTGGAAGCTACAATTTCACCGGTTTAGTGAAGATTTGGTGGAAATCCTTGATTGGGGAGATCAAGGTAGAGGATGTAGGTATTCAAACACCGAATCTCTATAAATTGCGAGCACTTTCTTTCTCTAAACCTTCCTTTTACATTAGTATTCATTATTCTCCATTTTCTATCTTCATAATCTTTCATTTACCTTTAACCGGTTCCTACCAAAGTTGTTGTAGTTGCCATAAATTGTTTAAAATTTCTATTCACCCCCCCTCTAGCACCATATCAAGGGCCTATCAAGTAGAAAAGTCAAGATTTCACATGGCAATAGAGATTTTAAGTTAGAATAAGCACATTGTGTCCAATCAAAGGGGAAAAAACAACTACTTGTAGAACTTAGAAAATCAAACTTTGGGAAACAGAAATTCTTAATCACCAAAATAGGAAACATTACTTACAAAAAAACAGAGTGAGAGAAGACGATGATGTAGCATATATAGCTGAAAAATTAGAAGCCTAATTACCTCAAAAAAGGTGGCTGCAAATTCAGCATCATGAAACAACTTATTTATTACAACCATTGAGTTGTTAGTAGTCTCTACCCTCCCGCTTCTCCTTCTCTTGCTCTTCCTTGAAACCGATAAAGGTTGGCTATATTCCCTTGCCACTTACCTTTTTTTGATCCCTTGCCATACTCACACCCTAATGGCTTTCTTTTCTTAGCTATTTAGAATCAGTAAGTTACCACATAAACACATATAAGCCACAGAACTAATCGCATGCTGTGTCATCTTGGTGAGTAATTCAGGGATGAAAAAGAAAGTTCCAGGTTCTGAGGAACTTCCTAGGCGTAAGGAGATTGAAAATGCATAATTATCTCTATCATTTTACCTTGTATAGCTTTCTGTTTTAGCCTTTATCACTTACCTGATATATGTGTAGCTTGTAGTCCCTATCTTTTTAAACCTCTTGTAATCCTTAGCTTGTAAGCCTTGTATACTTACAGATCATATGAATACAATCACTTTGGACGCCTCTACATGGTATCAGGGCTATTAGAGTTTTAATCAAACCCTCTCTCCTTTTTTTTATCCAAACTTCACCCCAATTTTCTTCACCATGTCGTTTATTCCAGTCGACACAGAAACCTTCATCACTCAAACCGCCACCATCTGTCCCTTCCCCAATATCTCTCAACAGGTTTCTATCAAGCTTACTCCCACCAATTTCTTGCTTTGGCAGGCTCAAATACGCCCAATAATACAGTGCTACAATCTTATTGATCATCATATTGAAGGAGAGAGCAACCCTCCAGCAGCGACTTTGGCCAATAATCAACCAAATCCATCTTACTTAACATGGTTCCAAAGAGATCAAATGGTGCTAGCATGGATTACCTGCTCCTTATCCGAAGGAGTACTGCCTCAAGTGGTCGGAGTTACCACTGCAAAAAAGGCTTGGGAAAAGCTAGTTGCTTCTTTTTCCTCTGGCGCAAAGCCACAAATACGCCAGATCCGATCTGCCCTCCTCAAAATTGATCGCAATCAGGAGTCTATCACTGCTTATATGCAGCGTGCAAAAGGTTATTTTGATCAATTGGCGGCTCTAAACAGTCCACTAGATGAAGAATTGCTTGTTGATGCAGTTCTTGGAGGTCTAGCCCCTTCACCAGAGCATTGGAGGTGAAACTCGAGACCATTAAATTTGAGAATCTCTACGGTCTATTACTCAGTGAGGAAGCTCAGCTTGGAGCTGACCAAACAACATCCACAATACCACCCTCTGCTCAATTTGCATCACGACAAGGCCCCCAATCTAGAGGGAGAGGCCGACGAGGGGGAAAAGGTCGAGGAAGGTAAAATCATGCCTCACAAAATTTCAATTCGGCAATGCAATCTTATGGACACGGAGGTAATGTTACTAATTAAAACATTACTTGCTACACTTGTAATGGCTTTGGTCACTCTTGCTCGACAGTGCCCGACACCCAAACCTACAAACAGTCGAAACACATCAGGCATGAAGCCACAAAGCCATCTTGCAACTACACAACAACCAAACACAAGCACTTGGCTAGCAGATTCGGGTGCCGCTCACCATCTCACTGCGGATTTGGAAACGGTAAAACTTGGGATTCACAATGAATACACGGGCACAGATTCAGTCATGATTGGAAACGGTAAAACTCTTCCTATCAAAAATATTGGCTCTTCCATTGTTTCTGGTGACAATTCTTTTCAACTTGATACTCCCTCTGTTCCTATTTATATGTCATCACCCGAGTCAAATAACTTCAATTTTGACCATTAGTTAAAATAAAAATATGTAGAACTAAAATTTCACCTGAGTCAAATAACTTCAATTTTGACCATTAGTTTTTTGGCAATTTTTTTTGGCAATTCAATTTTGACCATTAGTTAAAAGAAAAATATATAGAACTAAAATTTCAAAAAATATACTTTGAAAAACTTGTGTTCCAAAATTTATGAGTATTATTTTAAAATTTTATTTTGGTTTATATATATTTTTTAAAAGATGGTCCAAGTCAAAGTTGTTTGACTAAGGTGATGACATATAATAGGAACATAGGGAGTAATATATTGCATGTTCCTTCCGCCTCAAACAATTTATTATCTGTTCATTACTTCACCAAAAATAACAATTTTTCTTTATTAGCAGCTAGCATGTTCTATTAAATTCATATTTTATAATAAAATTTCTCCATCCTTCCCTTCAAATCCAATGTGTCAAACATTTGTAGTTACTCAATATCCTTAAATAATCACGAATCCAAATTCTAGGGATCTCTCTAAGAACAAACATGGATTTCATAATTTAAATCATACCGATTGAATAATAAACATAAGACTAACATGAAAAAAAGGTGGAAACAATGGCTTACCTTCTTTCATATTAAACTGCAAATGAAATTTTCCTTGTATTATCCCAAACATGGAAAGAGATTGAAGTAATTAATAAACATTCTCAAAGTATAGAAAAGTAATAAGAGCTCTCTCATTGACATTAAGAATAGATAAAGCTAAATCTAACCTCATAAGAACTTAACTACCAGTCAAGTTGAGTTGATGTAATAATAGAAGAGTATCAGTTTCCAAGTAAAAATAAGATGTAATATTATGAAAACAAAAAAGAAACAAATTACCACACTTTATATTGAGTTGAGTGATAATTCCAAGCATGAAACAGTGAAAAAAATTTCCATCAATGTATATAGCGACCATAACAATAAAAGATAAGTTCAAAATTAACATTTAGCCAAAGATCCTCTCTCAATTAAGCTGATGTAAATTGAAACCATGATTACAAAACAACAATGACCAAAGTGAAGAGAACATTATTGTTGTTTCTACATCTATATAACTATCAATATCATGCATTGTTGAACCCATAGTCTCCCCCATATACTACTGTAATGCAAAAACTGATTTACAACAATTGTGAGCTAAATCGTGAACTTGTCTGGCAACCAACTTAAATCAGTATGGGAATTGAACCCATGTGAGATACCAAAGATCAACAAAAAAAGGTGAAAAATGAAAGCTTAAGAAAGTAGACAAAGTTTCGTTGCCCAATTTCTAAACCTAATAACAAAATAATTTAGGGTGCTGAATAAAAATAAGGTTAAATAAATAGAAACCAAGAGAAAGATAAGATTGAAGACTCACCAAAAAGTGTTGCATGTGGCCAATTTGATCACTAAATGTTCTCAACCCTGCAAAAATATATATAAAAAATAGGACAATGAACATGAAATTTCAAATAAAAAGATGCAAGAATATAACTTGTAAATCTATATATACTAAATCATTCTCCACCAACTTGTGACTGTTTTAATAGACAGGAACTTTAACAATCCTTTGACCAACTTATACAAATTGCTAAGAAAAATAGCCCATCGAAAGTGCACCTTACTTTATGTACTTATTTCTGGTATAAAAACTGGAAAATAATTTGCCTAACTCACATCAATAGCAACATCAATATCATTATCCTCATCCTCGTCCTCAAAGTTAAGAAGGTCATTGACATGTTCTTGCAAGTATCGATAGAACTTGAGGATCCTGTAAAAAACCAATAAAAAAGAGTTGTGATTTTACCCAATGAGCTGGTAGATTATTAAAAAGGAGAAAAAATTTACACACACACAAAAACCCAAAAAGAAGAAACCTTCTGCTGGAGCCTTTTGTAGCTGCTCATTATGTTCTTTAGCTGCAGTTTCATATTTTGACTTTGACTCTTTATTCCCTTTTCCCCCATTTTATCTGACACTTGATAAAATCTCTATATACACTCATCTAATTTTATCATTAGAATTTTTTAAGGTTGCGTTTGGTTGGAGGGATCTTGGATCCCTAGTGGGAATCTTGGGTAGGGAATGACCGATCTCCACATTCTTTTTTTGGTATATTTACAAATTAACCTTGTTCGAGCCGGGTTAGCCCATTATGGGGGTAAAGCTTTCCCAACAATGGTTTTCTCCATTCACAAGACTTGAACCCGAGACCTTGTTTAAGGGGAACAAGTGCCAAACCACTTCAACCAACCACTTGTTGGTAAAGATCCCCACATTTGGTTGGAGGGATCTGCTTCCCAGGAATGTCACATTCCTATTGACGTGGGAATCTTCATGGGAATGTTGCTAAAAAACATTCTCACATAAACCTCAGGTATTCTGAGTTATGACGCCTCTGCCCTTGCCTTTCTACTTAATTACAAACATACCTAGGTCGAAAATATAAAAGAGGGACTTCATTTTTTTTTCTGCTATTTATCAAAATTCTCAAAACTTAAAACCTTAGAACCCGCAACCGACAGTCGAAATCGTGCCATAATTTGCATCGTCGGCGTCGTTTCTTGCTTAAATTACCTGGGTTCATCTACTCTGTCAGGTTAGCCAATTTATTTCTCGAAAAATGCCATTATTTATGGTTTCGATTTTGGATTTTCAATTTTTCCTTGTGGTTTTCTTTGCTGGTAGATTTTTAGGTTGATTTCTTTGCTTCTTTACTGTTGATGGTGGTTTTCTCTGCTTGTAGCGTTTTGTAGGGTTGTTTGATGGTTTTCTCTGCATATTTGTTTATATTTTTAACGGTTAATCAAGTAGTTTTGTTCTTGTTAAAGCAAGTATTTTTTACGATTAATCAAGTAGCTAAATTATTTTGTGATTGTCAGTA
Organism: Corchorus capsularis; assembly: GCA_001974805.1. Lineage (NCBI taxonomy): Eukaryota > Viridiplantae > Streptophyta > Magnoliopsida > Malvales > Malvaceae > Corchorus > Corchorus capsularis. The sequence goes on from AWWV01007847.1 coordinate 53,292, forward strand.
CATAAGACTGATTGAACAAAGTACCCAAAACTGATTTGTAATCTTTAATGTCAGTACATAAGCTTTACTAAAGTAATTACAAATATTACTGGAAATTTGAAGAACACAAAACTGATTTCTAATCTGTTAAACATGTGAATGAACTTTAATAACTTAATTAAGTTTTTGGGTTTGTTAATTATCTAAAACAATAACTAAGTTAAATAAGTTAACCTACTTAATTATAATATTCAAACTGATTCAGTAACTAAATTAAGTTTAGCTACTTAAGTTAAGATACTAAATTAACTAAGTTAAGCTAATTATATACTTTCAAATTTGTTAATTAACTAAAACAGTAAGTCAAGATAAGCTTAGCTAAGTTAAGCTAATTAAATAATTTAAAAGTTCTGGCACTAAGTAAAATAGTAAGTTAAAGTTTGCTAAGCTAAGTTAAGCTAATTATATATTCAAACTGCTTCAATAAGTCTTAATAACCCTTCATAAGACTTAATAAGCCTTTATAAGTGTTAATAACCCTTCCAAAATTTGGGTGACTTTGCCCTTCATAAGCCTATATGAAGACTCAAACAACATAGTTAGCTGCTGCTTTTGTTGCTAGTGTGTAAGTTTATCACTTTTCTAGTTTTTGGCTTGATGGCTATTTTGTATGTATTTCAACAGTTATGCCTCGTTTGCATCATTTACCTATGAAAAAAAAGTTGGAGTTGGTTACCTACATAATTTTGGAAATGGAGCAGATGGAAGACTTCATTTTTATGTTAATTTTGCGTGCTGTTGCTATTGTTGTTAAGAATAGGGCTATGAGGGGTAGGATTACATATGCTGGTGAGTGTATGGAGAGCGCAAATTTGAGAGGGGTTAACATGTATAAAATAGTTTTTGAAAATGATATACAAGCAGTTGACAATTGCAGAATGGATAGGAAAGCTTTTTATGAGCTTTGTGATTTGTTAAGAGGTCCCAGTGGGTTGAAAGAAAATAGGAGCATGGCTGTAGAGAAAATGGTTGTTAGTTTTCTTCACATCATTGCTCACCATACAAAGAATAGGATTATGAAAAGACAAGTGGCTAGAAGTGGTGAGACAATTAGTAGGCAGCTTCATTCATTTTTGAAAGCTGTCTTGAAACTGCATAATTTGTTTCTTGCTAAGCCTGAACCAATCCCAGATAATCATCTTGATGGATGGTGGAAATGGTTTACAGGTTGTCTTGGGGCTTTGGATGGTACACACATTAGGGTTCATGTGTCAACTATTGATAAACCTAGGTATAGAAACAGAAAAGGAGAAATTAGCACCAATGCTCTTGGTGTCTGCACACCAGAGATGCAATTTATTTATGTTCTACCTGGCTGGGAAGGGTCTGCTGCAAATGGGAGAGTCCTAAGGGATGCTCTGAATAGGGAGAATGGGTTAAAAATCCCACAAGGTAAAGGACAATGCCAAATTTGATCATGCTCTTGTAGTTTTTTTGGACCTGAAATTGATATTAATTATAATAATGTATGTTGAATGACTAGGATGCTACTATTTGGTAGATGCTGGATACACGAATGGGGAGGGTTTTCTGGCACCTTATAGAGGGCAGAGGTATCACTTGAATGAGTGGAGGCAAGGCCACCAGCCAAACTTGCCACAAGAGTATTTTAACATGAAGCACTCTCAAGCAAGAAATTGCATTGAGAGATGTTTTGGGATTTTGAAGGCTAGATGGGCAATTTTAAGAGAAAAGTCCTTTTATCCTGTGCAAGCTCAATGTCAAATCATCACAGCATGTTGTCTGCTGCATAATTTTATTAGAAGTGAGATGTCAGTGGATCCATTTGATATACCAAATGATGTTGCAGTTCAAGCACCCCAAGCAGAGGAGGAGGGTAACAATTTCATAAGTTTTTGTGAGACAAGTGATGTTTCTTAGCTCACCAAATCATATTTGGTATGAAACGCTAGTATCCAATAGTCACATTAAATCTTAATTAATCTGAAGTCGAACCACCTTAAATCTAGTAAAGGAGAAGTTCTTCCAACTCACTGATCGAGATAAAATTAACCATATTTTTATGACCATTTTCCTATGTTTTTTGCTATTTTTATGTGGAATTTAACCCTATTTTGCAAGTATTTGTGTTTTAGGTCTTGAAGAGAAGAAAAGTGGAAACTTGTTGTTTTTCACTCTTTTTGGAGCTACTTTGATGACTTTTTACTTAAATATGGACTTAGCAATTTGGAGTGAAGATTTGGAGATTCGAAGTTCGTGTTTGAAGATTATCTGAAAATAATTTGAAGATTTGAAGACCAATGAAGAATTATTTCAAGAAGCAAGAATTGAAGATTTGGAGTTTAATTGCAAAGGATTTAAGACAAGCCCAGAGCAGGCCCGGAAGCTATGGATTTTTGGATATTATATATGGGATAATACTCAGCCCATATAAGCACACAATTGGAGGTAAAATCCCAAATTATGCCACACAAGTCCAAGGAAATATCCAAATCCCGTAATTTCCCGCAACTAGTCCTATTTGGATTAGGATTCAGCGCAGTCTCGCTAAAAAGACCATAACTTTCTGCTCAGATGTCCGTTTTAGGCCCGTGAGTAGCCGTTGGAAAGCTAATTTTGAGATCTACAACTTTCCTTTGAAGTCCAAAGCCCAGTTCTGCCATCTTCAAGCCCGAAATTGCTGTCGAAGTTGCTTTGCGATTCCAGAAAATTCCAGGATCTTATTTTGACTTGTATTTCACTCTAAGAAGACTTTTAATCCAACTTGGAGGCCAAGTTAGAGCCTAGAACGTCCTAGAGTCCTATCCTAAGTATAATAGGAGTCTTTAGGTTATTTTTCCACTATAAATAGCCATCTTATGTAACCCAATCCCATACAACTCTTATTCTTCTCTTTCTTAGAAAATAGTTTTAGGTTTATTTTTCTCTAGATTTAGACTAAGGGTGCCATGCCTTCTCTTTGCATAGAGAGGGGCGGCAACCCTAGGAGATTTCAAAATGGAGATTTTGCCTCTTCAAGTTTTGTAAGTTTTCTTATGCCTCTCATGGATTTTTCCAAATCCATGAGTAGCTAAATTCTTAATACTTCTTATCCTTTGGTGAATCTAATCAATTGATTATGGTGAGATTTTTGTGCTTATAATTTGATGTTTGTTCTTGGTAGATAGATTGCAAATCACTGTTTTAATCTTATGATCTCGATGATTATTGAATTATGAGACCTGTGAGGATATAATTGGATGGATCTATAGTTAGATCAAGCTTAGAACTAGCCCTTCAAGTTTGATCATTAGTAACAATTGGAGGAGAGCTAGCCCTTCCTTCCAAGGGACGTGTGATCCTTGTACCGGGATAACCTACTTTGAGTTTGGTTTTATTTATTAAGCATGTGTGAAAAATAATTGTTCTTAATTCATCGTTCCTAGGTAGTTTTTAAGCCCTAGCCAGGAAATCAATTGCCGAAAGAATGATAGGGATAGATTAGCCCTAGCTCGGTAATCCAATCTAATATACATGTTGGGTTTTCCCAGACCAGTTATCATCAAGGATAAAATATTGAATTCATCTTTTAAGTCAAGGATTCATAATTAATTTGATTGATTTCTACCATTGGAGAAGAAGTATGCCTTTTAATTATTGTTTTCTTTATAAATTGCCATAGATTTAGATTTAATTTTCTTTGCTTTGTTTTTCAGTTTAATTGCTTTCTTTTTAATTGATACTCTTAAATCCCCTGTTTACTGTTTTAAAAGTAATTTTTAGAAAAGATTTATTCTTGGAATAAAGTTCACTATCCTTCTCTGTGGGATCGACCCCTACTTGCCCTATCTACTTTAGTTAGATTTTTGTGGGGATTATTTTATGATTACTAACGACACGATCACTCACCTAGTCATTCTATCAAATTGAGAGTAGACAGACCGTTACAATTTCTAGCTGAAGATTAGAACAAATGCCTAAAACGTAGGCAGATGGGCCTATGGAGGTTAACCCCATTATCTTGGGCTCATAAATGTTGCATTTGCTGCACTTTTAAATTGGATTTATTCCTTTTCTAAAAAAAAAAAGATTTATTCCGCCCAATAAGTTGAACCACATAAGAGGCTATTGAACTAAGCCCAACTACAAACAAGTCCATTATTAATAAGACTACAATTACCACTCCCCGACTCTACCCTAGCCCAATTAAAGAGATTTCAGGTAAAAGGACAAAATTGGTCCCTAAAGTGGAGCGAAAATAGTAAATTGGTCCCTCAAGTGAAAAAATATGCAATTTAGTCCCTGAAGCAGAGTTAACTGAGCAATTGGGTTCTTTCCATTACAAGCCGTTAGAGGAGCCGTCAAACGTGCTAATGTGGCAGTGACGCCGTCAACTGCGTTAACGTGTCATATGCCACGTCATATTTTTTTATTAAAAAAATATTTTTTTAAAAAAAAATTATAATTTTTTAAAAAGAAATTTGGTGAGGGATCCAATTGCTCAATTAACTCAACTTCAGGGGCTTGCTCAATAAGTTAAACGCCAGGGACCCATTTGCACAATTGCCTCTAATTTTTGGTTTTTTTTAAATAAAAATAAAAAATATTCGTTTTCTGCTTTTTCAAAAAAAAAGAACCATTTTCTTATTTTCTTTTTTTTTGAAAAAATATCAAATTATTTTTCATCGGTTAAATTACAAAAAGATTTTATAACTTTGATAATTACTATCCTTTTGTTTTTGGTAGGAAGCAGAATTTCTTTTAAAGTCACATCTTTTCTTCTTAAAATTATATATTAGGTTGTGAGTGTTTTTTTTTTTAAATTGTATTTGTGTTATAAATTAACTATTATTAAGTAAAGCATTATGAAATGCATTGTTAAAGCAAGAAACAATCAGGGAAGAGAAACTTGATATAACTGATTAATATATACTAAATATTACCAATTAGATCATTTATAAATCTATTGTTGTTCCTATTTAATAAATTAATCATATTCACCACGAGTTTTGAAAAAAAGAAAATGATTTAAAAAAAACAGAAAAAAGAAAAAAAAAGAAAATGAAATTTTTTTATTTTCATTAAAGAAAAAACAAAAAATTAGGGGCAAATGTGCAAATGGGTCCCTGAAGTGAACTTAGTGATCAATTAAGTCCTTGAAGTGGAGTTAATTGAGCAATTGAGTCCCTAACTCATTTTTTTTAGAAAAAATATGTATTTTTTTAAAAGTATTTTTTTTATTAAAAAATATGACGTGCAGATGACACGTCCGCATAGTTGACAGCTCCTTTAACAGTTTGTAACGGAAAGGAGCCAATTGCTTAGTTAGCTCCACTTCAGGGACTAAATTGCATATGTTTTCACTTGAGAGACCAATTTGCTATTTTCTCTCCACTTCAGGGACCAATTTTGTACTTTCACCAAGCATTTTGTCTTCTTCTAATTCAACAATCGAGGCGCGTAGAATGAATTATCTGTATTGGATCAAGATAACCTTCAGGCTATGGTGCTTGATTTTTAGCAAGACTTGTTCAGTTTAGATATGCAGCTTACTTAGAAATGTCTGTTGACTTTCTTATGACTTTCTATTCATTGGATTCTCTATTTTGTTTTTTAACACATTGATCTCGAAAGTAAGGTGAATGAGCACTTTCGCCCCTACTGCTAAGCTTTTTGGCTAATTGCCCAAATCAGGGACCCAACCTTTAAACTTTTGCCTGGATAAGGACGAAACCTTTTAAATGCACCAAATTGGGACCAAACTTTTAAAAAGTGATTCAAATGAGGACAATAGCTAACAGAAAAAAGTGAGTAGCTTGCACACGCTGTTAAGTTAACGGTTTGATGACGTAGCTAATTTTGATTGGCTGGTTTTTTAAGAAATAATAATTTTAAAAAATTACGGTAATCATTAATAAATTAATTAAAAAATTAAGATAAAGAAGGTAAAATAGTAAAAAAAACCCAAACCGTCTTTTACAAATAAATCTTAAATCCAAGATTGGATGAGATTGGGATTAGGCTTTTCGTGGGTTGATTAGACAAAGGATCGAGAGATATTGAAATTGAAGTCAAATTTTTTTCTTTGAAGTGCCACAATCGATCGAGAGTGAAGGAGGTGTAATGGTATTCTATTTCTCCAATCTTCTGCAAATTCACTCTCGCTCCCTCGTTGCATTTTGCGTCTCTTTTTTTTTTATAAACACAAACAAAGTTTTAATTTTTTTTTTTCGATTTCTCCAAGAGAGAGACTGCAATCATGTTGGTTTACCAGTATTCCTTACCGTTAAGAACCTTTCTCTTTTCCCAATAATTTCTCTTATCTCGATTATCTCTCACGCAGACGATACTTACTTTTTCAATTTAAGTTTTGGGTTTTTTTTGACTTTTTTCCCCCTTTTTCCCAAAGCATGACCATATAACAAATTTATCACTGTAATTCTAATTTTAGCTGGTTCAATGTTTGGTTTTGGTTTCACTGTAATTCTAATCTTAGCTGGTTTGATGTTTGGTTTTGGTTGATTAATCATTACATGTTAGGATTACACAAAACTGTTGAGGTTTCAAGTCCACATTCAGAAGCTGTTTGAGACAATTCGTATCCACCATCTGCCTGCATCTTCAAGCTTGATGTTCTTCCATACATGAAGCCATTGCTGCAGTTTTTTTCCCAGATTGGTTTTGCATTTTACATAAATGCATACCCATTTCTAGCCTACAAGAATGACCTTAAGCATATTATTGACATTAACTACGCTTTATTCAAAGACAATCGTGGCATTTATGATGCCAAATCCAAGTTATATTAGGGAAACATATTCTGACCTACACGTGTCAGGTGTTTTGCTTACCGTGTAGAATACACTTGCTAACGAGAGCTAACGTTTGTCTCATTTGGCTCGCTTTTTAAAGGTTTGGTCCCAATTTGGCGCATTTGAAAGGTTTGGTCCTTATCTGGGCAAAACTTGAAAGGTTGGGCCCTGATTTGGGCAATTAGCCTATCTTTTTCCTTTGTAATTTGCCTTCTACCAAAACTCTTATTGTATATATTGATCAACAATACATGAATACAAACACTCCATTCCAGCTTTTACATGGTATCAAGGCTAGCAATACCCTAATATATATTTTTTTTCTCCCTGGGCGCCAACACCAAAACTTTATTTCCCTTGCTTTGGCTTTCGGCTCACCACCAAAAGCGAAATCAAAATCTTTATTTACTTTGGTTCCACCAGAAACCAAATTACCCTTTTCCCTTGCTTTAACTTTCAGCGGCTTAATAGCCACTTTGTCCCCTGTACTTTCTAAATTTAGGACAAATTGTCCCCTGAACTTTAAATTGTGCCACATTGCCCCCTGAATTTGCAAAATCAGACCAATTTACCCCAACTTGACGGTTGACTAACGGATTCCGTTAAGTCCCACAAAACTTGCTAACGTGGAAACTTTTTATGACGTGGCATTTCCACGTCAGCGCTCATGTGGGCCCCATCCTAGTATTTAGGGTCGTGTGGGGCCCACATGAGCGCTGACATGGAAATGCCATGTCAGCAAATCTGGTAAGACTTAACAGAATCCGTCACGTGAAGGGGTTGGTTGTCCTAATTTTCCAAGTTCAAGGGGGAAGGTTGCACAATTTAAAGTTTAGGAGGCAATCTGTCCTAAATTTGTAAAGTTCATGGGGCAAAGTGGCTATTTAGCCGATTTTCAGCTCACCGCAACCCTTCAATTTGGGTTTTTTTTTTCCCGTTCAAGCCACCTCCATCTCACCATTCCCAAAGGTTGCCTAGCAAGTTTCTGTCAAGCTTACACCAACAAATTTCTTGCTTTGACAAACCCAAATTCGCCCCATTATACAAAGCTACAATCTCACAAATCACGTTGAAAGCAACAAAAATCCACCATCACCCACATTAGAAAACAATGAACCAAACCCTACTTACTTCAAGTGGTTCCAACAAGACCAAATGGTGCTTGGTTGGATTACTTGCTCGCTGTTTGAAGGAGTTCTCCCTCAAGTGGTTGGTGCCACCACTACAAAAATTGCTTGGGAGAAACTAGTTGCTTCTTTTTCATCCTGTTTGAAGCCACAAATTTGCCAATTGCGTCCCACTATCGTCAAAATTGAATGCAAATAAGAGTCAATTACCACCTACATGCAACGAGCAAAAAGTTTATTTGACTAATTGGCAAAACTAATGTCACGATACCTCCCATTGCTCAAAATGTAGCATGTCAGAGCCCCCCATCGAGAGGAAGAGGTCGACGTGGAGGAAGGGGTATAGAAAGGCAAAATTACCCCTCACAAAATTCCATCTTTGGAATGTGAAAATATTACTTGCTATAATTGCAATTATTTGGTCACTGTGCTTGATAGTGTCCTACACCTGGAAGTGCAAACAACCGCCACCTTGATGCTGCCCAACTCCTAAACAAAAATACTTGGCTAGTAGATTCCCGTGCCACAATCCACCTCACTGTAGATTTGGAAAATGTCGCCATTCACAATGAGTATTCGGGTTCTGGTTCAGTCACAATTGGCAAATGTTAAAACTCTTTCTATTAAGAATAGTGGATCTTCCACTTTTTCTATTGGTGATAATTTCTTTCATCTTGATAACATTCTACATGTGCCATATGCCTCAAATAATCTATTATCTGTATATTCTTTCACTAGAAATAATAATGTTTCTTGGAATTGTTTCCTTATCATTGTGATGCGAAGGATATCCCCACGAGACAGGTTTTGTTCAGAGGCCGGAGTGAACATGGGCTATATCTAATTCACTTCAACTGACAGTCGATCTGTGCAAACCTTGCTAGCCTAATTACTTGGCATGCTCGCCTTGGCCATGTTTCTTTTCAGACTGTTCGTCAAGCCTTGAACGACAACTCAATTTCCTTTCAGTCTTCTAGTCTTCGTGCTTAATGTCATGCTTGTAGCATTAGGAAAGCTAAGAAATTTGAAATTGAATTAGGTATAACTAACAAGTTAAACTTCAAATTTGACACTAATAATTCCAAATTAATGATGTAATTAATTTTGCTATTTAATTATTTGGAAGAAATAAATTTACAAAAGAAATGGTTTTAAGAGTGATGAATTATTGTTATCAATGATAGATTAGGAGCATGGGATCTTGGAAGTGTTTGCCATATCTTACCTCCAATTTTAGTGGAACAAATTATTGTTGTTCCTTTAGATAAATCTAATAACTTGGATTGTTTTCTGTGGGGCTTAACAAGATCAGGGATTTTCTCCTCGGCTTCCTTATATCAAAGACTGATTTCTTACTCCAGGTCTGTATCTTACCCTATGCTTCCTTGGCATCTTATCTGGAGAATTAAATGTATTCCTAAAGTTAAATTTTTTATTTGGTTATTATCCCATAATAAGCTATTCACAGCTCAATTACTCCATGACAGACAGTTTCTGCAGACTGGAAATTGCCATCATTGCTCCCAACCTGAAACCATTAATCATATCCTCAACTTCTGTCCTCTTTATCAATCTCTATGGAACAAACTTTCTCTCAGGTGGGATTCTGATCAGACTCATTTCACACTCATTCTCAAACACCTTAATTCATCTACTTGTTTTTTTTCCTCTGGAAGATAAATGGATCCATCAAACTAGTTGGCTCTCAATGGTTCTATGGCAATTATGGATGTTTAGGAATGATGCACTTTTTAATCATGCGGTTTTTTCTGAATCAGATTGTCTTCATAAAATGTCTTATTTTCTTAAACCTTTCACTTTAGATACTCCACATTCTGGCACTATCAAAAGCAATGTTTTATATATCTCTTGGTGCCCTCCCCCTAATCATTTCATTAAACTTAACTGTGATGGGGCTTCTAGAGGTAATCCTGGTCCTGTCGGATGTGGTGGTGTGTTCCGTAATTCTGATGGAGTTTTTTTGAAGGCCTACTCTTGTTATCTGGGATTTACGTCCAATACAGTTGCGGAGCTCCAAGCAATAAAGCTTGGATTGTGTATAGCAAAAGATAAGGACTATTGAAATTGATAATCGAATCTGATTCTTTTGCTGTAGTCAATATGCTTTGTAGGAACCTCATGTTACCTCATATGCTGGAAATCCTCAAGGATGATATCCTACAGCTTGCTGCTAATTTGGAAGAAGTAGTTCTCCATTTTGTGTACCGTGAAGGAAATCGAGTGGCAGACTTCTTTGCCAATTACGCCGTTGATTCAAAGCAATTCACTGTTTTTAATGATTTTTTGGACACTTTCCATCCCCTGCTTGTATTCGATAACTCGAATGGGATGGCATGTAGGTTTATTTCATCTTTAACTTCTGCTGTTTGTACTTTGAACTAATTTCCTTTTAGTTATAATATCCTTTCGTCTCTTTGCAAAAAAAAAAAAAAAAAGTGATGAATTCAAAACATGGTACTCTAGTCTAGTTTCATTCCCACTATTTTTATGCTTATAAGATTTAATTAAGATTTTCTAGTCCAAAATAGTATTTGAAACCAACTAGTAACCATAATCTCCATATAGATGATAGGGAATTGGAGAGGGTAAAGATTAAAATGCCTTCATAATTTTGCTGGTAATTATCTTCCACTCCACACAAAACAAAAGAAAATTCTAGTTATTCTCCTTTGGTATTAGCACATGTTAGTCAAACAACTACTTGCCCTTCACAAGATTTTTGCCCCCATGCATATCTTTACCAACTTTGTTAGTCTTCTGAATTCTTTTCATGTGAACTGTTGGGTCTCTTTTTGTTCTATATATATAGAGCATATCTTTCAAGCTGAAACTGCATATCTTCTCATTTTTTCCTTTTAAAAAAAAAGAAGAGAAGAGAAGAAAAGAAAAGAAAAGAAAAGAAAAGAAAAAGGTGGTGCATTGAATTGTATGTGAGAGTTGGAGGGAATTAAACCAAAGCATCCATTTAAAATTATTATGCCTCTATTTTGGTTTAATTTCCTCCAATATCTCACCTCCAATTCTTGCTAAATGTTCAGCTAGAAAAGAATCCAAAGCTCAAACTCAATGAAATTTAGTGAATCTTTGTATGTAAGAATTGGAGGAAATTAAACCCAATGCCAGAAACTATTAAACAACTTTATTGTTGGGTTTAATTTCCTCCAATATCTTACCTCCAGTATTCATTTTAAGCATTTCACATTATGCAGGTAAGCATTTTTTAGTGCCTTTTTTTTAAGTTGTTTGCATTCATAAACTCTCATGCTCTAAGGATATAATGAAATGCCAAAATGCTCTTCCTCAAATTTATAATACATCACCTTGAAGATTATAGTTGGTAGCAATTTATTTGCTACTCAATACAAGAATCAACAAAAGATGATGATTTTCATTCAGAAAAAGAAAAAAAAGTGGTAAAAAACCAATAGCTTTTATATTTGTATTCATTCATTTTATGGAAGAGAAAAAAAATGAAAAGCTAAAAAATTAAAGCTTTTACTTCCCAGCCTGGTTTTATATTTGTATTTGTATTCATTCATTAATTTGTTGCCAGCCTTGTTTGACATTGTTACTTCCCAGTGTTCGAGGCTTGTTTGAGGGGACGAAAATTGATTAAATTTCATTTGTATGATTGTATCTGTGAATTAGTCTCAGCTATATATGTAAATAGTAAATTTTATCAATAATTATTTTATTTTCTTTATTTAGAATATGGCATTAAGACTAAAGTTGTTGGCATAGCTTAAGATTCAAGACATGAAATTAAAAGGGGAAAAACCTCTGGTAATCAAAATTAATTAACAGGGGAAAAAGTCTGTTAACCAAAATTACAAGTTCACTCTCCGAATCACAGGTTGTGTTAGCCTGATGAACCTGATTTTTTTTTTTTATATTATATTATTTATAGAAAAAGCCTAATAAACCTGTTAAGACCTTAATCAACCGGCCAAAAAAAAAAACATGTTTCTAGCTCACCAAGTCATATTTTGGTATAAAACGCCGGATAGTGACATTAATAAATCTTAATTAATCTGAATTACGTTAAATCTAGAACAGAAGAAGTTCTCCTAACTCACTTGGTCATTCCATCGAATTCAGAGAAGGCTGACTGTTACAATTTTCTAGCTGAAGATGAGAATAGATGCTTAAAATTAACGTAGGTAGATGGGCCTATGGAGGTTAACCCATTATCTTGGTCTCATGACTATTGCATTTGCTGCACTTTTAAAAAGGATATATATTCCGCCCAATAAGTTGAACCATATATTAGGCTATTGAACTAAGCCCAACTACAAACAATCTATAATTGATAATGACCACAATTTCCACTCCCCAACTTTACCCTAGTCCAATTAAAGAGAATTTCCTTTCATTTTTTTTTTTTTTTGGAGAGAACGATTATAGAGAATATGATTATATGAAAAATAAAAAATATGTGAAAAATAATGTCTTAATTTTAATAATTATTTTATCTCAAAAAAATTTTAAAAATTATTTTGAGTTGACACAATAACGTGATAAGAGCGATTCATCTAATAATCTTGAATGACATTGTTAAAACTTTTACAGTTTTATTCGACTAAAACTTTATTTTTTTCTTTAATTAAATTCAATATTTTTATATTTATTTTATTTTTACCATTTTAATTTAAAAAAATTGAAGAGTTTTTGGTAGTTCTGGAATCAATCCAATTATAATATAAACTAATACAATATTATTATCACTACTTAGAACTTTAAAAGTTAAACTCAGCTAGTTAATCATTAATCATTTTATTGAACAACTAATTAAGCTGAATTTATTATGATTAACATGTTCCCATTTTTTG